>JAWZYV010018995.1:0-18228 GCA_038373885.1 Cheiracanthium punctorium
GAACTTATTTCAAGATATTTTCTTTTGCAGAATAAAATTAATAAGAATTTCGTTTTTCTAGAAATGTGTGACGACTTACTGATGTTCATTATAAAGCATACTGATAGGGGAGAGGGGGAGGCGCAAATCATGGAATGTACATGTGAGCAAACCCTTCCCTTCTTTCCACGCACACGCCGAAAGCCTGGAAAAATTTACAATTGAGGTTTCCAACTAAAATTTTGCACGTTTTCTTTTACAATACTGAATAAAAGATGCAGCTTGTATTAAAATGTAATTGATTTTTCAACTATAAATCCACTAACCTCATAAGCCTGTCCTCTGTTCCTGAATAAACATCAGTTGGTCGGCATTGGTATAAATTGTACATGTGCAGGTATCTACTTTTTATATTTCAATTTAAATATGACTGTAATTTTTAGAAATGGTTCAGAAATTGACGGTGAATTGTTTCTATTTTATTGCCTACTACTGGCGTGCCCGTTCTTCGCGCGGTAGGAAACGAAAATTTTCCTCACATGTGTGATTCGAATTAATTCCAGTGATGTGGAATCTAAAAAAGCAAAACTATTTAACTCTTGACGTAAAGTTTGCTTCATGTGTACTAATCTGAGACCATTTCCATATGATGACATTAAAAATACTATGCCAGTGTCATTCGCTATCAAAAAAGGGAAAAGTACTACGCTTAACGTGAGTGTGGTTTTGGCGTAAAATGCACATGTGCAGGTATCTACTTTTTATATTTCGATTTAAATATGACTGTAATTTTTAGAAATGCTTAAGCTTTCCAAATTAGAGTGTTGGAATAACATGTTAACATTTATTAAATTATAAAATTTCAGAAATTTTTTGGTGAAATCACCAGTACTCGTAATTACTGATTGATCATGATCTATTTCATTCAATGCCTCTTGTCTGCATTAACCGGTGTACACTATAACATAGAATATCTGAGTGAAAGATTTGGTTGTTACTCAGGGTTGCCAGATCAAAATCTACGAAAATAGCCAAACGGCTTCTGAAAATTAGCCAAAAATAGCCAAACCGGCGATTGCAGCGCCATCTTTCGGATTTTTAATAAAGCTTTGCTGAATATGAAATTAGAATAGAGTATGATGAGTTTTTTTTTACATAAGAGGAGGGGAGAGGCGACTTTCTCTCAAAATCTATTGATTTAAAACAATTGTTTAAAAATTTAAAGAGAAACTTATATTTTCTGCTCTTGAATTCCGCACATGCTCAACCCTCAAATAAAAACAAAATCGGTCATGCGGTAAGGCAAACGAGCAAAAAAGGTACCTATTAATTACTCCAGAATCTCTCATACAATACAATAACAGGGTGTCTACCGCTCCGGAAAGTCTGGAAATTGGAAAATGGGTCCGGAAAGTCTGGAAAAAAACGGGAAATTGGATAATGGGATCAATTTTTTTTTAACCCTTTCTCACTAATTGTCAGACTGAAACCGGAAGCAACTGCAACGCATTTTTGGGACCGCGAAAGCATCAAGCGATGTGTTTATATAAGGATGGGAAAATGGGGGCTCATCCATCGTGAGGGAAGAGTAAAAGACAAATTAGCTTACTTGGTAACTTATAGCTTAGGACCGTATTTTCAAGAACAGTTAGTTAATTCTATCAGAAAGTGTGACTGCTTCTGTTTCTCAATTGATGAAAGCTTAATCCTGTATAGCTCAGTTAAAATTGATTTCAAGAAGTTGTACAAAATATGCAAATATAAAGACAAGAGAGGGGCATTGTGCAATTTCCCAAAGTAAATTGCATTGGTCAGGAATTTTTTTCTCGGATTTTTTATAATTCGGTGACGAGAGGGTTAAGAGATTAAATCTACTTATTATCGGACAAACATAAATTCAAGCAATTTTTTAAATAAAACTATTTCCGCTTTTGTTTATATTATCATGTTTTTCTTATTTCGGCTATCAAAACTTATGACTTTTTTTCCCCCTGTCATTTTACCTAGCACCTGCGTTTCTATTTTAAAATTATCTTCGTCATTTTCTTTTTATATTAACGCTGGATATACATTAGGGCTATTATGGTTTCGTTTTTGTCTGTAAAGCAGGGACGGACTGATACCGTAAGCAAGGTAACTATTGCATCGGGGCGCCGTCTTCGAAAGGATTTTCTTTGGGCGAAAGTAAAGGGGAGCGCCTTTTTACGTTTGCAGGGATAGCACCAAGTACCCTAGTCCTCCTCTTTTTTCTGTAAATAACATTTTATGTAATTCCCCAGTTTCGTTCTCAATTTGAAATTTGTAGAAAACTTCAGAGAACTATTTTAACTTATTAGATGTTTTGTTCAATATTTTTAGTTTTACAATATAGAACACAAAAATGAATTATAATAATAGAGAATTTATGATACTAGATTAAGAAAATTCTGTTGTCCACGCCTGTAAAATTCGAAGATTCTTTGAATAATTCTTTGCTACGGGGAATGAAAATGATGTAATGAATTCAAGTCCATACGATTTCTTAAAATTCATTATGCAATTTAAGCTCTTGAAATTATCTTTATTTCTTGCGATAGCTATAAGCATTGCCAACCGTGACGTGAGATAAACTTCTTCAAACTTAAGTTTAAAAGAAAAAATACTTACGATCCACAATGAGTACTCTAAGATTAACCAATCTGGCTACAGAGCATAAAATAACTGATGCAATTTATATTGATGATAGTATTATTAAAGATTTTGCCATTGTGGAAAACTAAGATAACAAAATTTTAGATTAAATTAAAGAAGTTTTACTTTTATTTCTCATTAACGATAATTTTTAGAAGTATTTTTCTCATTAACATATAGTTTTAATCTTTTCAAACTTACAGACAATAAAATAGACAGAAGTAAGGGATGTCTATTTTATTCTTACAGACAATAAAATAGACAATAATTTATTTATATTTGTATTAAATAAATAAATTCTATTCTATCCCTTTTTTGTGTTCTTCGCACTTCAAAAATGATGGATGATCTTCATTATCTTGCTTATATCATGTAATTGACTATGGTGATTTTCAGTTCTGTGGAGTATTGCAGTTGGTAATATTGCCGTTTGTTTCATGAATTTGCTGGTTACGATATACAAATACAACTTGTTTACTCGTGTAGTAGTCGCACATATTTTGGGGCAAATTTTTCATGGTGAAAGTCTAGGAGCGACTATTATGCGGGGAGAATCTACTACATAATATTGTAACTCTAAAGCTATTTCTTCTTCAAAACGGGGATGCGACGATTATGGGAGGGCAACTATTACGCCAGTAAACACGGTATGTATAAATGTTTCTTTTAAATATACACATATATATATATAATTATTAAAAATAAATAATAAAATCTAAAAGTATACGCAATACACATCATGACTCCATTTCAAAAGTAGTTGTAACTAACCACATCAAAAAGTAGTTGTATTTAAAGTTATATACATTTTTCGAAAAGTAGCAGAAGTTGTAGCTCACAACAACAACAAAAAAAAAAGTCGTTTTTCCCACCACTGCGTGGAAAGAGGCATATTTGGCATCTACCTCGAGCGGGAAAAACCTACGCTACGCCACTGCCTTTCTCTCAGTGTCAGTGTTGGAGTTGGTTGTGCTAACTGATTTTCTTTCCTGCTAAGGCTGAAAAGTTTGAATTGAAAATTTCTGCCAAAAACTTATCGAGTCAAAAATGCTAAAAAAAATAACCAAAGTAGATAATATTAGCCAATGTCTTGCAACCTCGATAAAAATAGCCAAAAATTAGCCAAAACCGGGTTGGCTAATTTCCTTATAAATTTTCTAGCCAAGCGTGATCAAAAATAGCCAAATTGGCTAATATTAGCCAAACCTGGCAACGCTGTTGTTACTATTAACACAGACACGGCGAGTTCTTATAATTTTAACCCAACCTTGCGGTTAAGCCGACAAAATTCAGTTTTAGAGACCAGCAGTAATAATTTCCAAAATTTTGCTATTATCAGAAAAAGCAATTAGTAATTTCTGGTGGGAAGATATAATTTTGTTTTAATTTGATTTATTTATTGAAGTTGTGCGCAAAAGAGGGATTTATTACTGCTTTTGAAGCTGCAGAATGTCCCAGTAATAAGAGGAATCTTATTTTATTTTTAGGGAGATAATTGCTCTTTCGAATAATTTTCGATTCTGTAATTTAGTATTTTTTAATTTTCGATATGCGTGTGTCTGTTTACCTCTTGCGTGCGTCCTCATTACCTTATTAAGCTAAGTTTCAGTAAATAGGAGGCGATAGGCAGTGGTGTTACTTGAGTCTGAGGCGGATACAATAAAAAGCGTATGAGGTAAACATTCCCACTGTCTCCGTTGAGCAGTACAATCCTCAAATTATTTGTTAGAGTATTATAATTTAGTATTATTTAAGCCTTAAGAAATTAGCTAATTTTTCTTTACATTATGGCGTATATTTAAATCCCATTCATAAATATTATTAAGAATAATCCTGCGCTAAAAGTAACCATCAATCTGCTGCCAATTAAGGTAGTAAAACTATATTTGCATTATTAATTATGTATTAAGGTAGCAAACTTAATACATAAGTAATAATGCAAATATAGTTTTTAAATTTAGATTAAATGTTTCGAAATTTCGGATTAATTCTTTTTTTCTGTCTACGAGTTCTACTACTTTTCTCTCTACTTTATTTTTTACATCTGACGAAATTGCATCTTAATGCAGTCTGAATTCGCCATAATAAAATATATTTGATTTAAAAATCATTTTTTTCGGTTTTTCTACAACCAACAGTAACCGTTAGTGTCCTCTCAGCATTTCCTTTTTTGTGTGATCGCTCATTTTTTAGATATATATATTCTGTAACCTACAAGTTTTGTAGTACGTGGAGTGTAAGTGTACTTGACCCTGTTGTCGGTTTACTGTAATGCCATTCGTTTGAAATGTGTTTTTTGCATACTTTACTCCCGGCAAAATGCTAGAAAATTTTAGGACAGGGCGCAGGGTCCGTTCGCTTATAGAAGGTTGACTGATCTCTTCTAGAGAATCTTTTAGCATTAAGTAGATAGGATAAAAAGTCGGTTTTCTAAAAAATTGGCCGTTGGACGAGGGTGTCGCTTAATAGAAGTGGTCGCTAATAGAAGTTTCACTGTATATACTTATGAATATGCATTACATAGAAAGAGTGAACACTTTAGGAATAGAAAGTTTTACGTAAAATAAAAGTACCTTTGTTATGTCAGTATTATTTACATTTTTTATGAGAGCGAAAGCGTGACAAGTTTAAATCATTTTCAAATTTCAATAGTTTTAAAAACAACCAAAACGCTCTTTATGTGATTTCCATTTTATGTTCATGCACTTGGACTTTCTTCTAATTCTCAAAAAAGAGCAATATTTCATCATCAATTGAGTAACGTTTATGGAAAAAAAAACTATTCAATAATGGAATAGTAATTCTTTGTAGATGGATTTTATACCCGTTCTTACAATGTAGCAAAAATTATTTAAATAACATCATAAAGATATTTTTTATTTTCACTCAGAATTCGATGTCTTGAAAAATTCATACCATCCAAAAATAACGATCTATGGTTAAACAAAGTTATTTTTTTTCAAATAATAAACAGCAAATCTGTTTTAATAAACTCTAATGAGTACTTAAAATTTTAAATAAAGCTTTTTAATTGCAAAAATTTCAGAAATGCACAAGATTTTGCTTGAATTAAAAAATTCAAACGTGTTCAGATAAAAATTAATTAAAAATTGGTAATCAAAGTGAATGTAAAACAAAACTGCATTGATGCTATATAGAGATTAAATTGAAAAAAATATTTATAGGATGTCTTAAGGTATTGTTCAAAATAAATTTTTACTTTGCATGAAGATATTGGACGAGCTTTGAAATATTTCATGCATTTGAGAATTTTATTTTAGTTCTTTCAACCAATATTTTCTAGTTATGAAAGGAAATTTCAAAATACAAATAATATGGCGGTTACATAATATTACCAGCACTGTTTATTTTGTCAATGACGCTGTAAATAGACGACGTAAAGTGAGAAACTATTTATACAAAAGGATATATAAATGTATAGTCTTCCACTTTAAATAGCATACTGCAGTGAAAGGAGGGAGCAGATTGCCCCCGAATCGACGTATGGATGGATTATACATGAAATGAGGATAAATGATTTTTTTGTTTGTTTTTCAAAGTTTAGTTCAAGAAATGTCCATGAAATGGTGTTTTGCAGAGTGCAGTCGGATCAAAAACTCATTAATAATTAAATTCTCAACTGCTATTGAATAAATGCTGGAAATGGTGCCTAATTAGTCAATTCTACTGTTAAATTTGCTGGGTTTGTTTTCACGTAAAGCGTTATCTAGTGGACATGTTTTAAAGTTTTTTTCGAAGTGGGGGGGGGTGAGATTCCGTCTGCGCATTTCATGTATAGTCCGTACACCAAATTTTGTTTCAACAGGCTCAACCCTTACAGCTGAGCCTTGTTAATAGTTAAAATTCAACCTTTTACATCATCAGTTTGCAGATGTGTAATATACTAAATAAAGCTATATAAATTAATCATAGTTTGCTCAAAATATTTGCATAACTGTTTTCCGCCGTAGTATAACATGAGCATAAAATAATGTTTTTCTTTAAACTGAAAAGTTTGTGATATTTAATTAATATTTTTATATGAAACTCTGTTGTCCTGCGTTGTCCTATGAGACTAGTGGTTATATTGCAGTACAGTATTTTTTCGTAGGTCAATACTACAAGAAAACAAATAAATGTAAAATCGATCACCTTAAACTGTTCACCAACACTTTGGTATGCTATAGATAAACTTTCGTGTGTTTTAATAATAACCATTTTATTGAACTCTAAATCGAACAAAGGGTGGTAATTAACCCTTTGTATCTCCTCGAAGTTTTAGAAATTGTTCACTGCAATGTGCAAACAATTTACTATAAACATGCTGCAATTTAATTCATTTTTGTTTTGTAATTCATTTGAAAGTTTATTGACTAAAACGTGTTCGATGTAGAGTTCATTAAAAAGGTTATTTAGTACTCAAAAATGTATCAGTAGCATACCAAAGTGAAGTGTTAGTGAACAGCTTAAGCTCATAATTTTTGCAGTTTTGCACTTGTAGTATTGCCTAGAGAAAACACTATTAAATGCTGCAATAACCGACAGTCTGAAAACTGAAGAACAGACAGTTTCGTCATATTAATTAAATATCATGAACTTTTGAGATAAAAAATACTGTATATTCATCCTAAATAACGTATAAAGATTAGGAACATATAGACTTGATGTCTAGATCAAGTAAAAGTTTGTAACAGAAACCACATTTCAAGCATCTTCCATTCATTTATCTGTTTTTAGAGTTACACAAGGAAATGCAACTGCAAATGGGAATCATGTGCGTTATTTAATTTACCTATAAATTATCCCTGAGATGTTTTCAAAGTAGCTACTTTAGAAAATAAAAAATTTAAAGACGTGTATAAAACATAACGTCTAAAGAAATCTGATTATGATTTTTTTGGACTATATCCAAAATTCAAGCTGTCCTAAATAGAGTGTTTTTCTTCAAGGAACTCCTATCCATAGAGCGAAAAAATAAATTTACGGTTATTTCTCCCCTCTCTCATAAACTAGTTTCAGATTAAAGTACATTAGCTGGGGACTACCGTTAAATCACTTTTTATGCTCTGCCGTGTACAGATTCAAACAGAGGATATGCTTTATTTTTTTAAACGAAATTCAATAACTTTATACTTAGCTTTTCGTTAATGCTTTATGGATTTAACAGACTACCATAAATTATGCTTTTGAGGATGAGTTATTTTTCGTGACTTTAGGAATTGTTTCAACTTCGCCTCAGGCAGCGTTTTTCTTTATTGCTATTTTGAACTAAAATAATAATTTTTTAGACTGTGATTGACTGTGACCAAAAATCTGGAACTAAAAAACTATTTACTTATAATATTTTAGCAATATTCAAAATAAACTACAGTTCCATCAATTTATACGATAATTTTTCCTATCGACATTAAATCTGGCGGATGTGGAAACTTTTCTAACACTGAAGCATAATTGCATGGATGTTGTCTTAGTGTGGGAGAATATCTCCAACACTGCTGCTCTTTTATTTGTGAGGTAAAACGGAAATCGAGAAGCATGATGTTACTTAGTCCTGCGATAACATTTTTTATGAAAAAACATAATTTAATTAAAATTTTTACATTATCATTTTCTTACAGTTAAAAATGTTTGTCAACATTTTGAATGAAAACATAACATTAATTGATTTTTTCCAGAGAATTACTGCAAAAATCGATGAATTAAAACAATCCATAACTGTAGAAAGCTCGTCAATATCACCAAAAACTAATAACAACGCAACATCGAATCTTCATGGAAATATGGACAAATGATCATTACAAAAATATTGCATTGATATTTTCTGTAATTAATGAAAACACCTTTCTAATAAGATGCATTAACATCAGCAGATTTAATTGTTTGATGTTTCGAACTTCTCATGGGGAATAAATTCACCGGTAAATCAACACGTAATGCATTTTAAACATATTTGGAATGTGTAAATTGTGCATAATTGACTACTTATATATATATATATATATATATATATATATAATATAAAATAGCTAAACTTACTTATTATGGAATCCCTACTAAAACATTTAGTAGTAGCACATGATGACAAAAGGTACTGAAAAAACTGAAAACATGAAGTAAAAAATTGACAATCCAGAGGCAAGAAATTGTATAAAACAGAGCTATTAAAGCCACAGAGAAGTAGGAGGACAAGCCAAGCAAGATCACATGGGCATAAGCCTAATTGTTCGATCCCATGCAATGAAGATGGATAGTAAAATTGAAATCGAGTACTCCATTATCAAGTACCACCGTACTCACATTTCAATTTAAAGAAAAACAAAAATAGCTAGGTTTCTGCAGGTCACCTGACAAAAGAAGTCGCTTTACGTGACCTGGGGGTACGACCATAGCTATAAGAAAAAAACAGCATGAATGCCAACCAAACATGGAGGAGGAAGAACTGACAAGACTAGAAATCGTTGCCAACCGAGAAAATTAACTGACAAAAATAAAAATAGAAAACAGCTAGAGCCAAGGAGAAAAAGTATGAGAAATAAAAACAGACAAAATTCTGCCAAAACTATGTAAATTTATTAAGAAATTCAGTAAATGGAGGGGGACGGGGAAATAAGAATAATATTAAAGAATAATAATTATAGTAATAGTAAATATATATAAAAAAAATTGATTATAGCTAACCCATGAGCAACTTAGTTCGAGCATTTATAGCTAGGAAGTACTAAGGAAAGAGTGTAAAAAAGAGTTGGGGAAAAATATTGTAATTAACATTAATTATCATAATGATTATAATAAAAATAATTTACTCAAGTAATAATTGTTATTAGTTCTGATAGTGTTGTAAGCAGTATAAGTAACATTGCACTTAATAAGGCTTATATATGGTACAGTAGAGAAAAAATATATAAATATATCTCTCTCAAAAGAAAATGTATCAGTGATCAACAATTCTACATTTTATATATATATATATATGTATCTCAGCTCACTTAAACGATGATAATGACTTCTGCAGGAATTAATAACTAAATAGTAACTAACTTATATTTGAAAGGGGAAAAATAAGCAAGCAAAAGTATCAGTTACACAAGCTAGGCAAATTAACCATTGACATGAACACGATCAATATACAAGGTGATTCAAAGTAGAAGTTACAACACTTATCATTTACTGAAAGGGATCGAAACATACTTTGAATTAGAAAAGTTGTCAAGTTAAGAGTAGCTTTCAGATATGGCATTTTTTTATGTACAGCGGTGGCCAAAATTGTGGACATTCGTGATTTATTTTTAAGTTGATATGCGTGTAAAAAATTGTATATTTCACACAATGCAAACTCTTTTACATGATTTTAAAGATAACCTAATACTGATTTCAATACAGAAAACAACATTAAAATACTTGTAATACAAAAGAAGTTAAACATTAATAATGATCGAGATGCATTTGATACCGAAGATTGCAGTGACTTATCAGAAATTGTAGGGTAACCATAATTTTTTATTACAGCTTCACATCAATGTTTTATTGAGCTGATGAGTGTCTTAAGCTCAGAAGAATAGCAGTAAATCACTTGGAAAGAGAAAATACAATCCACTTCACCATGGGATTTGTTTTTCAGATTGAAGTACCTATGACTTTTAATCTATTGCATATATTTAAATTTAGTTGTGTGCATTGAAATCAGTATTAAAATCTCTTTAAAATGATATGAGTTTGCATTTTGTGAAACGTAGCACTTCCTATACGCATAGAAAGTTAAAAAACCTAAACTCTTCGAAAAGAGTGACCACAGTTTTGGCCACTACTGAACGTAATTAAATGGAAACCTCATAAAAACTTCGTGAGATCCTTATAAATTACTATAATTGTAACAGAAACAGGTGTTAGGCTACTCTGTACATTAATGCAAAAGACCATTTAACTCAGTTAGCTTAATAGTGACCATAGCTACCAACGTTCCCGATTTCTTCGGGAGATTTTTCACCACAATTTTTAAACAGCTAAATTTAAATGAAATTTTTTTGTTGATCCGGCTTTTTCCGGGAAAATTTCCCCCCACAATTTTTAGATGTTTTATTTTAGATTAAATTTGGGGCTTATTTTAACCATTAATTTTTAAGTAAAAATTAGTGGTGAGAAATCTCCCGAAAAAAGCGGGGACTTGGTAGATCTGCATGTGAAAATGATCAACATAACTGTTTTTTTGTGAAACTTTTTCAAAATTTTTCTGAGCTTAAGCAATGTGTAGTGGCCTGCAATGAATTTTGTTTTACTTAAAATTTCCTATAAATAAAATTTGGGAAAGATATTTTTTGTTTGTGAAAATATAGAGAAAAAAAAAAAAGAAAATGGGAAAAATTTTGAAAAATTTTTTTTGCTTTTTTTTGTGTTGTGAAAAAAATTTTCGATAACCTTTAATTGCTTAACGATTGTTAAAAAAAATTTTAAATGTAGAAACATTAATGGGTTAAATTTTAAAACGAAGTGCTACGCGTATTTTAAAAAATAGTGGAACTATTTGCTTAAAGTACAATGTCGAATTAACTTCTAAGCGGAGCTATATTAAAGAAAGGGACTTCATTAATTTAATAGTCTTAGTTAACTATCAAATTTGGGAAAGGGGGCCACAAAGAAATAGGAAAACGAAAAATGCAAGTGTGTGCTGGTAATTTAATTGCTTGAAATTTTAAAATTTTATTTCTTTTTTCTTGTTAAAATACGTAAATTTAAAGAAAAGGATTAAAATTGCAAAATTAATTCTTTTTTAATTCTCTGAAAATTTTAATTGATAAAGGGAAAATAAACCCTTTTCAATAAGAATTAATAACCCCATTGGAAGTTTGAATAGGTGTTCCTCCCTCCCTCTTTCATCGTGCCCCTTGGGAAATTACGCATAAAATATGTTATATCACCGCCTTCTAGAAACACTGCCTGTCAGATTGGGAAGAATTCAATGGGAGAGGTGAAACGCCAGGTGGCGCTACTCACGTACCGTACTTATTCAAGGTATAAATTAATATTTTTCATTACAAGAACTCTTATAAAATACTGGTGTTGGAATGTAAAATTGATAAAAACTTTGTATAATAACACACATTGTTAATAAATACCATTTATGGATGTTTCATATGTTTTCCTCTTCTAGATCGTTTTAAAAATAATATATAAAAAACAAATGACTCTATTTTGAAAATAGTTTTTTTTTTCAATTCAAGCACTTACTAATATATATATAGATTTAGTTGCAGAACTTTAAGTCTTTATAAATTTCAAATAAGAAAACAAAGCTACAAAATTTACCTAAAACTCATTATAATTTAACAGGTGACTATGAATACATCAGGTTATTTGATACGCTTACCATAAAAATATGGACATTAATATTTCCAATATATTTTATTTAAAAAGAAACCGTCATTTTAAGTTTTTCATGCACCCTTTATTGCACCCTATAAGTTAAAAAGCTTGTATAACATTGCAATTTTATTTTAATTTTTATTAACGAATTGAATGCACCGATCATGTAAATACTATCTATACCAGTTTTCAAGCGATCAGTTAAAAAGTCTTTATATCCTTCTGCGCCAGATATTGGCGAGTTGACGTAATGATGTGCTACAGCACAATAAAGTAGCTGTTTATAGCAAATGGATAACACGAATAAAATTCTCCGTGTTCAAGTACCCTATATATATCAATTTTCCCATAGCGATACGATAGTCCGGCCAAAGAAGTTGGGTGCGTTTGCATTGTCATCTAATTGACGAGTTAAAGTAATAATGCGTTGCAGTGCCATCTAGTAGTGAGTAACAGCTAAATGAATAGTTAGAATAGGAGTCTGGCTTACTCAAATGTGTGAGTAAAAAAATTTTTTATGGCGATTGGTTGAAAGGTATAGAAGTTTATGCGCTGCAGCGTCTATCTTGCAGCAAGTTATAAAAAACCGGATAGCGTAAAAATATTCTCCATGTTCATATATCCATGTGTACCAATTTGTTCATCAAAATCGGTTGACCGGTATTTTTCACAGCAAGCGCTTAAATGAAATAGAATTCGGCGTTCTGCAGCACCATCTTTAGCGGCAAGTTTACAGCAATAATGGATAGTGTAAAAATATTCTCCTTCTTCAAATATCCGTGTACCAATTTTCGTCAAAATCGGTTGAATAGTATTTTCATAGAAAGCGTCGAACAGAATAGAAATCGACGTTCTGCAGCGCCATCTAGCTTCAGGTTACAGAAAAATTGATAAAGAAAAAATATTCTACGTCTTCAAATATCCGTGTGTACCAAGGGCCGGATTCAAACGAAACAGAGTTCTATCGTTTTCCGTTGCGATCGCGGAAATTTTCGACTGATTCCTATGTTTTCCTTTTTAAAAGTGAAACCTGTCTATCGCTTTTGGATCACGGACACTGCGATTGGTGTTTGCTATCGTTTTTTCCAAAGTGATCGTTTCTCGAACATGGCGGATCGATCGGCGGATGGTTGATGAGAAGATTACAACAACAATGAAGATTCGTTATTTAAAATTACGAAGCAATCCGTTGGAATTATCAGACAGGGGAATTCTGCAAAAAAATTTAGGCCTGCGGAAAGCTGAATTTTCTCGCAGAAAGAATATCTGTAGGGTTTATTTTCGTCGGCCTTTGAGTTCTACCCCTTTAGCAGACACTACGATGCAGGCGCCATCTGTAGTCCTTTTTTTGAGAATCGTTTATTGGCTCGAAAAATGTTGTGATATTTGAAAACATGCGCGAAAAAATACCTTAACGAATAATTTCTTCGCTAAAATAAGCATCCGTAGCAAACCTCCAAAGCAAATAGCAAATATTCATGATCGTTATATTAAGTGAGATGTCTTTGATTGTTAATTATATATCAGAACCATGAAATATATAGTAATTCCTACCCCTCCATTATAATTATAAACAGCTTCTCTGCTGCAGAAAAAAAAAATATAGTTAGGCAAACTAGAGAACAATTATTATTCGATAATTCGAACAATTCGACATGATAATTATGACGAACAATACTATTATCAATAATTTTCCTAAAAAAATAAAATCTTCATAAATTAAAAATGCGTTTTCCATGATTATAAACATGCAAAAAATATTCCAACTCTATAACCAGTTAAAATTTTAAAACATTAACCTACAATGCTGTTGGGAGAAAAAGCTCAAACATAAATAAATAAACAGTTAGTCGTCGCCATTAAGTTAAAATTTTTTTCCAGAGAAAGATGCGATTTTTTTATTGGTTAACAGCGACTTTCTACGTCACCGGAAGTTGCGTTTTCACTCTGTGGTGATAAAGTTTCGATCTAGCAAACCTGTAAGTTGGATCGCCTATTTTGTTTCACTTTGAATACACTTTTGCGATCGCTTGTAAAAGCGATCGAACTTCCAGAGAGTAAACGATCGTTTTGGAGACGACCGATCGCGTTTCGTTTGAATCGGGCCCCAATTTTCATCGAAACCGATTGAACGGTACTTGCATAGGAAGCGGTTCGAACGGAATAGAATTATATGTACTGCAGCGCCATCTAGCAGCAAATCATGGCAAAACAGATAGTGTAAAAATATTTTCCGTGTTCAAATATCCATACGTATACCAATATTTGCCAAAATCGGTTGAACGTTATTTTCATAGCAAGAGGGTTGAACGGATTATAATTCGACGTAATGCAGCGTCATCTAGCGGCAAGTTATGGCCAAAGGGATAACGAAAAAATATTCTACGTCTTCAAATATCCGTGCGTACCAATTTTCATCAAAACCGATCGAACGGCATAAAATTCGATGTACTGCAGCGCCACCTAGCGGCAATCTAGAGGAAAATGAATAGCATAAAAACGTTCTCCGTGTTCAAATATCCTTAAATGGCAATTTTCATCAAAATTGGTTGAATGGTAGTTTCATAGCAAGCGATCCAACAGAATAGAATTCGACGCTCTGCAGCGCCACCTAGCGGCAAGTTATAGAAAAATGGATTGCGTAAAAATATCCTCTGTATCCCAATATCCATAAATGGTAATTTTTATCAAAATTGGTTGAATGGTATTTTCATAGCAAGCGGTCCAACGGAATAGAATTCGACACTCTGCAGCGCCACCTAGCGGCAAGTTATATGAAAATGGATTGTGTAAAATATTCTCCATGTTCAAATATCCTTACGTACCAATTTTCGTTAAGATAAGTTAAACGGTATTTTCATAGCAAGCGGTTGAATAGTATTCGAGTTCTGCAGCGCCACCTAGCGGCGAGCTAGAGTAAAATGGATAGCATAAAAACCTTCTCCGTGACAAAAGACTTAATATTACCAAATTTCATGGTGCTCGGTCAAACGGTTTTGGAGTTTTTCAACGTCCCACACACCCACATACATACACATAAACATTCATTTTTATATATAGATGACATGTCCTACCGTGGCTGACGAGAAAGACAGGCTGCAGTTCTGACATTTTGGTCATATCCTTTTGCAAACTAAGTCATGTGGCCTAGGAGAGTGTGGTCATGGTAATCCCAAAATAGCCAGAGTAAGATGGCCACATAACTTTGTTAGCAAAACGATGTGTCCAAAATGTCAGCACTGCAGCCTGTCTTTCTCGTCAGCCAGGGCTCAACCGTTTCAGCGGCAGCATGCTGTTTACAGGGAACGTTTTATCATAACCACATTGCGGGATTTCATACAGAACCAGTATCATACGTAATGTAATAAAATATGTACACGATTATTCTAACTACTACTTTTACGGGAAGATCAATCTCTTGTTACTTTTGCTATCTGTCGGATTAGATCAGTTTCTCAAACTGTGGGTGGCGACCTCAATTGGGGTCGCAAGACCTGTAGCAGGGGGTCGCCAATATTTTATCAATTTTTATATTCCTTTAACTAAAATGTTACTTATTTATAATTTTCATATTGTTCTTTGTCTTAAAAAGAAAAATTAAAGTTAATGAACTAATACTGGAACCGTTTAATACAGTAAAAATAATTAGTCTGCCATTTTCAGTCACACATGAGTTCGATTAAGCTTTTCGATTCTTTTAGTGTCCCCTCATGAGCAACTGTGAGGAGTAGAGATGGCCAATGATTCGATGAGTCGAATCAGTGATTCGAATCTTGGTACTGAGTGACTCAGTCTTTACACTCACTCTCTACTGATTCGAATCTCAAGCCCTCAAGGGAAATACATTCCAAGTGCGAAGGGAAGAAAAACTTATTTTCCCTTTGCCGTTCCCAGGGATTTTCCCTTACTCTTTCAACTCTTTTCGACTCTTAACGACTCCTTTCGGCTCTTTTCGACTCTTTACGACTCTGAGTCGATAGATGATTTGAAACAGTAAATGAGTGGGTGTGGGTGAGTTGGTCACTGAGTTGGTGCAGCAACGAATCTTTACTGATTCAGTGTTTCGCTCTGTTTCGGTGATTGTATACTATCGTTGAGATTCGTTAGTTTTTCGAATCTTCTATCGACTCAGAGTCGAAAGGAGCCGAAAAGAGTTGAAAGGATGTTTCATTTAATTGGAGGGGTTTTTTCGAATCTTCTATCGACTCAGAGTCGAAAGGAGTCGAAAAGAGTTGAAAGGATGTTTCATTTAACTGAAGTTTTTTTTTCGAATCTTTGGTGTTTCATTTCTTGGTTGGTGGTCGGATTTTAAAGTTTTATCTATCTGTGGGTGTGGAGTGGGTCGAACATCGTTTGCTTTTGGCGGGGGCATAGGCCTTACTTCCTAAGGGCAAGAGGGGTCAATCTCAACCCCGAAAAAAAAATTAAGAAAATCCTCCTTCCAACTTGTCTGACTGATTTAATATTTGTTTAAAATTTAATGAAACATCCCTTTTCTACTTTTAACTTCAATATATGTCCCCCTGCCCCACCCTCAAAAAAAAAAAAAAAAAAAAAAAAAAAAAAAAAAAAACGGAACGTTAAGTTTACATGGTGGCGGATTTTCATGTGAAGGGAAATAGAATGAAATAAAGTTGGGATTGTGCTTGTCACTTTTAATGAAGGATACAGGGGCGGTATTAAGCGCTCTCACAAAGGGACTTTGTAGTAAGCAAAATAACATTTAGCTTTATTGCAGCAGATTTCGTTTTTTCTTTTACCTTGTTTTTCGTTTAAGGGAATGATTTTATTTTCTTTCGTAATTCAGAGAAATACAAAATAGGGCCTAAAGCAGTGGCGTAGTTAGTGTTATTGACAGTGGCGTAGCCAGGATTTTATTTCGGGGTGGGCTGGGTATCAAATTTAAAGATAAAGATCAATTGTAAGCTAAGTAAAGGGTCCCATTTTTTTTGTGGGGGGGGGGCAGCAGCCCCTCAGTAGGACTGGGCCAAAAATCGACATATCGGTTTTATTTCAACATCAAATATCCGATATTCCATTTTCATTTCAGTGAAATCTCGAATTCGATAAAGGGCAAAAATACAGGCCGGCCAGGGGCGTAGCCAGAAATTTTTCATGGGGGGGTTATGACTACTGCAACTCATATATATGTATACGTGTGTATGATAATGTAGTGAAGAATATACATTTTGTATGGCAAAAAATTCCTCATGGGGGTTATGACCCCCCTAGCCCCCCCCCCCCTTGGCTACGCCTCTGAGGCCGGCGATAAGAAAATCCTGAGATCAATACCAGCTTGTGATGCTTTTGCTACTGCTTTCTCTCGGAAAGCTTCTTCTTCACTCATGCGCAAGAAAAAAAAAACAGCAGCTCCATGGTTTATTAAAGTCCTAATGTACTATAATTAATTAACCTAGAGCGAGTCTCGCACCTATCGCACCGGAGCCGCGTTTGTTTTTATTGATTCATCGACCCCCCCTCCCCTAGACCTCAACACCGCCACCGATACGTAAAATTTCCGAATACTTTGACACCAAACTTAACCTTCATTCGTTACAGGCCCAGTGGGTCATACGAAGCTCCCCATATATTTTTTCAATTTGGGCATTTTTAAACACTAGCCTTCCTCCGACGCGCATCTCCAAAGTCCTGGAAACCATCCAATCCCAGAGCCTATTTCTACACGTTTGCAGTCCCTTTAAGCCTCAATCAATGGTTTAATTAGTCAAATTACCATAATTAATATTAAGCGTATAATGTCTGAAACTTATCCATCAGTGAGCGCGTTTTTATTGATTCTCGACCCCCCCCTCTGGGAACCGCCCATTCGATTACCATAAAATTTCGAATACCTTTGACACCGAACTTAACCTTTTTAATCTTACAGGCCCAGGGGGTCATACGAAGCTCCCTGTATTTTCATTTCGGGCAGTTTAAACACCCTAGTTTTACTGGAGCAAGGAGAGGGAGATGCTAGCTGCCCGAGGAACTCAGCGGAGAAGGAAACCCGATGAATGGGTGAAGGGTGTTTAAATAGTACGGCTTTCGGCGCAGAGAGAGGGAAAATTTCTTTAGTTGTTTTATTGATTCAAGATTCGAATCACTGATTCGAATCATCGAAGTAGTGAGTGAGTCGAGATTCGAATCAGTAAAATGAGGGGCGAACGCCCATCTCTAGTGAGGAAACCCCGGATTAGATGATTATCGGTTTGAATTTTAAAC
>JAWZYV010018996.1:0-25906 GCA_038373885.1 Cheiracanthium punctorium
TATTTTGACTCAATTATTGACTTCAAACAGCCATTCTCCCGGTTTAGTAAAATTGGCTCCATTCATCGACAAATATCAATGGAGCGAAAAATTCTCAATTTTTGAGCATTCTACAACAGCTCCATTTAGGCTCAATAATAATCAAAAATGAGGAGTGTCTGTCCGTTTTTGATTCATAGAACTGTACTCAATTATGATTATTATTGAAGCTATAGAATGAGCGTTTTTGCAAAATCAGCCCTTTTTTAATTAACATATCTGTACTCAATTAAGATTATTATTATTTTAAGCTAGAAAAAGGGTGTTTTATTAAAATTGGCTGTTTTTGATTAATATATTGAATGATTCGTTTTCTTCATTTTTTATGATCAGAGCTGTCATCTATGATGATAAGCCCGAGAAAATAAATTTTAAATCGAGGCAAATACATGACATATATCTTAATACACTATAAAAAAGTATTTTTTTAATAGATAGAATATAATTTCACTATAGTCTCTCGTTATAAAACGAATTCACAGTACAGTCAGAATACAGAAATGCAATCATGGTTCAACCAGCTGTGAGATTTAATGAAAGAAGCAACCCAATCATTGACATGAAAAAGGTAAAATACTACTGACTCACTTAGAGAGGAGATATCCTAACTTCATTTGTTTTACAACAGCTTTTTATAATCCAATCGTAAGAAACTATGTCATTAAAGCGAAATCTTTACCTAAAGCATCTCCTCCCTATCTAGGCTGAATTTATTTCGCAACTCTGAATATGAAAAAGATGCATTTGGTATTCGAATATAACATAAAATTATCAACAGCGAATACACACACAACTATGCCCGACTATGAACCGTTGGCCGTTGAACAGCGTGGGTCACGTGACAGAAATAGGATATATGGGTCGTGGGGGAGAAGAGACAGACAGAATACTCAAGTAGACAAGATTTTTGCGGAAAATGAGTTAAATAGAATATAGCGGATGGGGAGTTCTGGAGCGAATTGAGGCATTCACAAATTATTGTCTTGAATGAGTTTTTTTTGGCGTAAAAGAATTTAAATCGGCCGATAAGAAATTTAATCAATAAATGAGTGTTAGTTTTAATCAATAGATTTAAGCGTGTATTCTGCTAACAGCCATTGGATCTCGACAGAAGAAAATTTCTTTTCTTCACGATAACGCAAGGCCTCTCACTGTTGCCTAGACCCACGAGTTCATAGTCTCATAGGACAGAGAGATTTTCAATCACCCACCGAGCAGCACGAACCTTGTTCCAAGTGATTTTCCCTTTTTTAAAACCCTATGCATTTTTTAAACGTCAACCCTTTGAATGACGAAGTTAAATCGCTCATAAATGCATGGTTATCAAAGCAGGTGAGGATATCTTTGTGGAGGGTTTGCAAAGTTTATTTGTAAGAAATGACAAAATGCTTAAAGGAACAAGGCAACTATAGGGTAAAGTTTATAAAATCACTTAAAATTAGATAATAAATACATTTTCAATATTTTTTTTAAATTAAAAAACGCTTACTCACTCTTACTAAAAAAGAAGGTAACTATGTTATCGGATTGCAGTCAATTTTTTTTTATTCTCCTGCTCTTTCTTGGAGCGAGAATAAATTGCACAATTTTTAGAACAGCCTCCCGTTTCATTTCTTAAGCATTAACAGAAAAATTATGACTTGTAGCATTCTATAATGACTCCGATTTTTATTTTAATAATGAAAGAATGAAGTTAAAACCTATTGTGAGTCAATTACCTCACATTACCGGACTTCATTTCCAAGCTATTTTAACCTTTTTAATCCCCTAAAACAGGACCTTAAAGTCAAGTACCACAACAATGGTGAAGAGGTGGAAATAGTTTTTTCGGTGACTCTGTTTTTCGTTTTATTAACGAAAGAATAAAATTAAAACTTAGTTTGGATCACCCATCCTACAGCTCGGACTTTGCTCACAGTGATTTTTACTTTTTGAAATTTCTAAAACATGACCTTGAAGTCAAACATTACAAAGAGGACGGAGAGGCGAAACTATTTTCTTCGGTTACCCCGATCTTCATTTTATTCATTAAAGAACGAACTCCGATTCAGAGGAAGAATAGGCCACCGACCTTGAAAGGTTTACAGTGTGCAGTTGCCCATTATCACACTACTACCTTTGTTCGGTAGTAAGAGAAGGACCCAAAATTATTAAAATTTCAGAAAATATTTTGTGTTACATTGATATCAGCCCTGTGAGCAGGTTACATCCTATAGAGTATTTACATTTATGTTCTGTTTCGCAGTAGCCTAGCCACTCAACTGCGTTCCTGTAAGAACACAGAAAGTGAAGTAGCACCCACTTGGCCAGTGCTTGGGAGGGTGAGCTCGTTTCTTGGCTGGACTGATGTGGGACCGAGTACGCTAACGGGAGCGGGTGCTCGTAAAATCCGCCGTGGCTCCAATGTCCTCCATGTTCAAATGACTGAGGGCATTTCAAACAACAACGTTTTGCAAAGTTTTTCCCATTATTTTAGAAAAATTTCATCTTGTTTTCTAATATTTACATGGTCATTTTACACTACACTTTCTAACATTGATATATACACACTATATATGCAGGTATTTTTTTTTTTCCTTTCTGGATTATGTTCAAGGCAGATATATCTAATTAGCTCAACTCATATGTGATAGTATAAACTTCATTTAAGTGATTTAAGGGGTCTTGTACCATTTAAAAATGGTGAAAATCGGAAAAAAGTTTTTTTATGTTCATGATCCTGTATTTACATAAATAATTTATTTACAAATAGGAAATTTCGTATATCAATACCATGGCTTTTTTTTGTTTACATTAATGTCTTCAAAAGTTTTCTAAGTTAATTACGAAGAATTCATTATTCACTGATTAAAAGCAACCATTTTTCATGTTTGTCTCACCGCGCATAGCCAAGCATACATAAAAATAATTTCACAGGCTCATTATTGTTTTGTATGTATTTTGATAATATATAATTAAAATGACGTATTATTATGTTGATGTCGCATACCTATCTACAAGACAATAATAATTATTTTTTATCACTCATTAATAAATTAAATCATTTGTAAATTAAAAAATTATAGAACGTCGGGTATAAAAATAGGTCATTTTCATTACGCATTTGAAAATGATTTTTATTGACAGTCCACTCTTTTGAAATCTGCGATCACTTTTAATGTAAACAGTGAAATTTACAGTTAACACTAACAGCGTACCTAGATTGTGTCATCAGTTATTATACATGATTTATGTGTTAAATGCAATTTAATTATGCATTTGAAAATGTAGCATAATGGTTCGTTGCTTCAGTTACTCCTGTGGATAGGAAAATATTCCTTCTAGGAGTATTTTTACTCTTCTGAAAAGATCTTAGATCACTAGGTACAAGACCCTTAATCTCTTGGCTATATGTAGTAGAACGAAAAAAAAAAAAAAAAAAAAACTCGACCAAACCAATTTCATTAAATGAAAACTTTCGACTCTTTCCGAATTAAGATGACCGGCAAAGCAAGCAATACCACAACAGTTTTTGCTTTCTAACACATTATTCATCATGAACCGGCTGAAAGAAAATTCCGTCAGCCGAGATTATGCACCTTCAAAAATGAAGCCCGTGACGTAGTCACTCCAACACTATTTTCGGAGAGAGGAGGAACATCTCAAACATTCAGAACGTCATAATTTCGAAAAGGAGTTGTAGTTCTTTTCTTTTCGAAAGAGGTTCCGGTCGGACTTGCACTCCATCAAGATTTAAATGTAGCAGAAAATGCTTAAGGCTTGGTTAAAACCGTGAGGAGGTCACTCTGACCCCTCAGAGTGGAAGATCAGGGGAGGGGGTTCGGCATGGACTTTTGATTGTGCTCCCGCATTTCCTAAGTGAAAGTTTTCGAGTATACTTTGCTCTCGGAAGCAGAATCAGAGAAACTTTTGGAAAACGGGATATTTAAATTGGATGTTTTAAACTGAAGATGGCGTCTATTTCTCTGTAATCAGTGTTGAAGGATGTTTCTAACCAAAAGTTGCTAAAATTCCTGAAAAGATGTTAGCGATATAATTTTTATTTTGCAATGTTATGTTTTAAGCTCAAAATGTAAAAAAAAAAGTCGCTAAATTTATCAACAAATACGAACACTCAATAAAAAATCGATCATTTAGAGACAAATCCTCCTGTGCTATTATTACTATTCTTTTTTAAAATGTATAAGTGTCAAGGGGGGTTTTCAACAGATTTACAACCCTTAAACCCTGTATCTACTGAATTAACAATTTACAAAAATATCGCCTTGAATCTATTTGTTATAGTTAAGCAATAATGATAAATACTGATTCATGTAATAAAAAAGAAAATTACGAAAAAAATAATAACCATAAGCTGTACATTGGATGGCTGGTTTTACAGAAGAAATACTAGATAGACTGCCCAATGCCAAGAAAGTGCAGAGGTTGCCACCGGTCGATTAAACGATGAGCAACATGGCGGTCTATTGAATCGCCTGTCGCTTGAACGGAGCTGAAGAGATTTTTGACACTGCTGGCTGTACGGCGGCCGTACGTCTTGCGATCTTGTCTCGCACCAGTCTCGCTGTATCACTGAGAGGAGGGAGGAGAATGTACGTCTTTCACTTCGCACAATTAAGTAAAAACAAAGTCATTTCGGTGTCTTAAAGTATGCGATAGTACTCTCACGGCCTCGCGCTAGACTGCGATGACCGGGCTATCTCTACAATACTTCTTTCACTTCGCACGATTAAAAAAATGAAGGCATTTTGGTGCTAAACAGTATGCGAGACCAGTCTCTCAATCTCGCGCGAGACAGTGATAAACGAGGGATCTCGACAATACTTCTTTCACTTCGCACAATTAAGTAAAAATGAAGGCATTTTGGTGCTAAACAGTATGCGAGACCAGTCTCTCAATCTCGCGCGAGACAGTGATAAACGAGGGACCTCGACAATACTTCTTTCACTTCGCACAATTAAGTAAAAATGAAGGCATTTTGGTGCTAAACAGTATGCGAGACCAGTCTCTCAATCTCGCGCGAGACAGTGATAAACGAGGGATCTCGACAATACTTCTTTCACTTCGCACAATTAAGTAAAAATGAAGGCAATTTGGTGCTAAACAGTATGCGAGACCAGTCTCGCAATCTCGCGCGAGACAGTGTTAAACGAGGGATCTCGAGTATACTTCTTTCATTTCGTCCAATTAAGTAAAAAGGAAGGCATTTTGGTGTTAAACAGTATGCGAGACCTCAATAAATGAGAGATGACTAAGCATCTTTTATTACTTTGTATAATTAAGGAAAAATGAAGACATTTCGAAGTCAGACAATATACGAGACCACTTTCTTGGTCTCGTATCCATCCCCAGTAAACGGTCATCCATCCGAGAGGACGAAGTCTTCAGATATTGGACCGTCTCTGCAGAGCCTTATCATTGCATGGGCAAATCGGGACTTTGTCCAGGGCCCCAGGCTCGAAAGGGCCCTCCCATTCCAAATGTTGTTCTGAAATATTCTTTTTTAAACAAAATTTTATGAAAAATAAACCAAATTCCATAGATTGGGGGCCCCCAAAATCATCCATGCCCGGGGCCGCTGTTGGTCATAATCAGGCTCTGCGTCTCTGTTTTCTATGGAAACGCTGCTAGGACGACAGGACGTCCAGTTTTGGTAAACCGACATTCATCTTAATGAAATCAAACATTAAACAAATTCAAGAATAACGCAGCTTTATCAAGGTTCCTATTTCCCTATAATCCGTAAAATCCCAATTCATTACAGTCGACTCCAAGTCTGGTCAATAGCAAGTTCTCGCTGTTCGTGAATCTGCAATTTTCAAACTTTCTATGAATTTTTTGACCCGGAATGACGAACATGGTATCTCTCAAAAGAGAGACAGACCCAAACCATAAACATCCCTATTAAGCAAAACGGAAGACGAAACTGGACCGTAAAAGGTACAGATGGCCGTCCGTCCTAATAATAACGTTTTGCGTTCTTTTACGCAACGGGGGCAACTCACGGGTCGAGGCAGTTCATCAGAATTTTAATGTAGCAGAAACGACGACTGACTCGGAGGGGGGTCATTCCTGACCCTGAGAGAGAGGGAAACGATTAGGTCCGCTAGGGTAGATCGTTAGGGTAGATCCTGTTAGGGGGTCATCGTTATGTGACAGCACGTTAATTTGCTGCACTGTAGTTATTTCTCCGTACTCATTGCATCCATAATTGAACGATATTATGCCTGCTCAGTTCGCACCCTTTAACAGGTAGAAATAAAAAGCGAAAAATAAAACTCTCCTGCTTCGCGAGTAACGGCCAACTGAGGGAAAACGGGTTGCCGTAGTTTGGATGATTTTTCTGCCCTGGATGATTTTCTGAGCATGCGCACTAAGACCGTGTCGTATCTCTACGAAGTTCAGTATCTCTAGGGTAGACTGCTTCCACCCCCTCACCCGTCCTTCTTCATTTTGCCCGGGTTAAAATGCCCCCTCCAAAAAGAATGAATCGTAATGAATGTGGAGACAGAAGTTAAACGTCGCCCCGCACACAGTTGTTGCTGTGTTGTGTGTGTGTAGTTGTTTCTTCAAGAGTGATGTCTGTGTCATTACGGAAGTGCGTATATATATGGAATTTTCCAGGGCTGCTGTGAATGGATTATTTTATCTAGGAGCATTTTCCTAGGCTGTTGATTCCGATGGTGCGAATTAAGAGTGAAATTTTTAGTAGTGTAAAGACATTTGCACTCTAAAAAACAGCACCCGTTTTTAAAAATTTTCTATTCTCTACTTATTATAAAAGAAGGTGTCTGTGTGTGTGTGTGTGTGTGTGTGTGTGTCTGTCTGCAGCGTTACGGACAAACGGCTACACCTAGAAACACCAAATTTGGTATTCGGGAAGATGTAAATATGTAGTTGTGCACCTCGAAGCGATTTTTTCAAAATTCGACCTAGATTTTTTTTTATTTTATGTTTTATGCGATTTTTGGCATTTTTTCTCACCTAATTCGTAATAACGGCGGAAATTACGCTCGCAGCAAAACGGCATTTGTATCATCGGATAGAGGAGAAAATTTTCTTTTAAAAACAGTTTGTTCTGAATACTTAACCTGATTTACCGATTTTTAGGAATTTTTTTACTAAACATCTGCTTCGCGATTTTTTTTCATAAAATAATTTTAAAACTGTCGCATCTTGAATTCTATCCGTCATAACTTTTAGATATTTTGACAAATCGTGAAACATTCTTTTCTCCCTCTTTTAAAATAAAAACGAAAAAATTATGTAAATTAGATGATTTTTTACGAATTTTAATGCAGCCTAATGTTTAGAATTTAATAGCATCAACGCGATCTTACGCCATTCATTACATTGCGATCACGGCACGAGAATTTATGTTCGGCTGTTGCCACAGAAAGGATTAGAAAAAAGGGTTTTTTCAACCAATCGAGTTTTTAAATGGGATATCAGAATTTCAATTCGCAAGTGAGGATCTATGACGTCAAATGCTTTAAGATACCAAAAATTACGCCATAATTTTAACTCATTTATTCCAGCTCTATTTTCAACACAGGGAGACGATATTTTGATTAAAATTTACTGTAGAAATAAACTAAGAAATTCACGATTATTATTATTAAAAGTGGTATTTTAATCCGGTGCTTATTTAAAAATTGAAATGTTTTCACGGCGCTGAAAATGTAAAAGTTACAAAGTTCGTTTCAAAGCGCGATATATTAAAATTTTTCTATTTATTATTTTTATTTTTGGCATTTAATTTAGCGCAGGCGTTGCCTAACATACGCATGCAGGTTGCGAGTATAGTTTTATTTTAACGTTGAATTACGTTCCTCCATAAAGGTCACGCAAAGTTTTAATGATACCGTTTGAAAACAATTATGCGAAATATCGAAAGTAACTCCGAAATTAATCTACCGGGGTATCCTTTACGGCAGTCAAACAGTGACGTCATAAATTAAAAAAAAATTGTGAAATTTGTAAACTCTGCAACTCTAACGCCCTGTCACAATTAAAATGGGAATAAGTAGCTCCTCGAGATTACACAGTTTGATGTTTTTCAGGAGACAGGACTATGGAGGATATAAAAGATATCGCTATTGGATATTTAAAATGGCACCCCTTGGATATTTTCTCCCCACAGTAAGATGAAATGGTTTACGGCGCTAAATACGCCAATCTTATAAAACTATGTATAAATTAAATATATATGGAGAGTTTCCTTAATGGCAACCATTATGTGAAATGATTGTTATTTATGCTAATGCGTAAATTGCAAAGAATCGCCAGAGAATCAAAAGATCCCATTGAGGCCAAATAATCTAAGCTGTTTCTTTTAAGGGTGCCTTGAAGAGGGAGAAGCGAGTATAGATAGTATTAATGTACGTAATAGGTAGTATTATTAGATTTGTAAAGATAGTATGAATAAATCGCAATGTACCACGTTAATAAATATTTCATGAAATTAAAAGTGTTTATCCTTTTTCAACGGTTGTCTTACAACCAACTAAACGAAAAGTAATTCTAATTTGCGTTAATATATCCCGCAGTCATTTCAACAGAGGGGATTACTTGAACTTTTTTAAAAATGAAATTCTGTTTTGTCACATGCAGATATGATTTTAGTAGTAAAATATTCCCTTCTTCCCGTATGACGAGCCGGTGCGCAGCTATTTTAAAAACATCTCTTGAAAATAGCATAAATGAATTCAGAAGACCTCAAAACGTGTAAATACACCAAAATCTCGATGTCAAATTTTTTTTTATGATTGCAATACTTTCCTTATATGGTACATTTTCGGAAAGAAATAAATGGTGCTCCATTTCATGTAGTGTCTTAGGTATTTAATGCTACAACTTGAGCCTAAAAAACAGTATGATGTAGAAATAAGACATTTTGAAAGCCAGGAGTTCTCTGCAAACCATTAAGCTTTCCACTTTTTTGATAGTGAATGACACTGACGTAGTTTTTTGAGTCATTATACTGCAATGATCAGGTTAGTACTCATGACACAAACTTTACATTAAGAGTCAAATAATTTTGCTCTTTTTCTTTTTAAATTCCACATCACGAATAATTTCGAATTACACATGTAAGGAAAATTTTCGTTTCCTACCGTGCGAAGAACGGGCACGCAGCTAGTTTGAAATATTAAAGTGTACCGGAAAGAAATATCGTTTTCTTTTTACATTTATTTCAGTCGAAATTAAAATTCAACAAGTTTTTAATGACAAAGCAATTGTGCTTAAACAAAGAGGATTCCTATATTTTACCCTTTAACGTGCAGTGTTCCCGCTCTGGGAACACCCAACTCTCACGTTGGACGGTTGCCCAGTCACGAAGAATAGATTGGATTTCTGTCAAAATAGTGGCGGGTGACAGAGCTCCACGAGAATCCTTTACTTTTTACTACGTCATTTCCCATGAAAAATTGGTCACGATTCTTTTGAACAGCACTGACATCTGCTAAAAAATGGAAGAATGCGAGAACAGCTGGATAGATTGCCCAATGCTGAAAAACGGGCGGCCGTTGCCATCGCTCGACTTAACGACCAGCAAGATGGCGGACGATCGAAACGTTCATCGCCTTCCACAGATCTAGAGACCTAGACGCTGGGGTCCTTGATTGAGACACAGCTGGCTGTGCCGGCACAGCCAGCTGTCGTCAAAAAAGGGTCTCTAGATCTGTGGCACGCGATGAACGTTTCGATCGTCCGCCCTCTTGCTGGTCGTTAAGTCGAGCGATGGCAACGGCCGCCCTTTCTTCACCATTGGGAAAGGGTTGCGCCTCAAAGGGTTAAAGTATGTGTACGCTAATGGGAGCTGGTGCACGTCAAATCCGGCGTGGCTCCATGTTCAGCACCACTGGGTATGCCAATGACAGACGGTGGTGGGTCGATCATCTGGAATGGGTCCTCAATTAGGGACCAAAAAACACAAGTCCAGCCGCCTCGGGGGCAGTGGCACCTATTTCAATCGTCTATTTCAATTGTGCAATCGTCTATCTATTGGACACGAGAACAACACCCATTTAAAGTTAGAAATTCATGGATAACAGTGGTTTTTTTTTTACCGACGTGTAGGACGTGTGAAAAGAGGTGTGAAAAGAGGGAGGGCGACTGCTCAGCCATTTAGAGGGCGAATTTCAAAATGGCCTGAAACTGAAGGTTAGGTTTTCGTGTGTGTTATATTTTACAGCAATCCTTTTCTGAACACGTTTGTCCGTGAGACAGACAAAGATGATACCTGAAAAGAACGTTTTGACCCTGTACACACCCTCCCGTGGATAGGAGGTGTTCAGTTAGGGAAAAGTCTCTGTTTTAGAACACTTTCATTGCAGAACCCACGCATACGCGAAATTTGAATTTTTTAGAGTCAGTCGTTTAGGCTGAGCCAAACAGTGACACACCCCTTACCCCCACCCAAGTAAATCAATAAATATGTAAAATGAAAATAAAAACTTTCCGGTATTCATGGATACACTTGTTTTTAACGCACTTGGTAGATAAGCTACTCAAACGTAACAGCCTGTCAATTTTGAATACATGAATGAGCACTCGCTTAAAATTTTTACAAAATAGAAAAAACAGTACAAGGATTATTTCATGGAATTTCAAAATAAAATGTATTATTGATAACAACCTTTTTTGGGATGTTGGATGTGTGATGTTGGTTGTCGAAAGATGTCAACCATTGTAGACAATCAACAGATAAGTGTCAGTCAGTGGCGTAGCCAAAGTGGGCGGGGTTTTGCGATTCAAAATTTATATTCTTCATTCGCTTATCACACACACGTATACATATATGTGAGTTGCAGTAGTCCTAACCCCCCTCCCCCCCCCCCCGAAAAATTTCTGGCTACGCCACTGGTGTCAGTTAACCCTTTCGGTACGGAAGAGCTGTCCGCGGCTCTATATTCGTCGTACTAGAGAGTTTTTCACGAGAGGGTAGCACTAGGGATGGACACGAGACGAAAAATAGACGAAAAACAGCCTAAAACCTTTGTCTCGTCTCGCGAAATCCCTATATCGTAATGTTATAAATGTTTGTCTCGTCTCGCGAAAAAGTTGTAAATCTCTGTCTCGTCTCGCAAAAAAATCGTCTCCCATCCATCCCCAGGTACCACTGTACTGAAGCGCAAGCCGTGAAAACACGCATCCATTGAAAAATCCAAAAATTTTCTATACTACAACACAAAAATGACTGTTTACACAAAGTGGTTAATTCCATTCCAGACTTCTTAGCATCCATGATAATAATATCGACCTAACCTACAAGTGGAGAGGCGTTAGTGCTCGGAGAATGTTTCGTGGCTGCCGCTATTGGGTGTCTGTAGTACCCAGAGTACGCTTCTTGGTCACCACCAGTGGGCGGCAGTACTGACGAAAGGGTCAATTAACAAGGCAGTTGAAGCCAGTTCATTCGACAATTTGTCTATTCGAATTCAACTGTTTTTCGACGGCGACATTCACTATCGCACTCAAATTGCTTTCAGACTCGAAATTTTGTCCTGGAATCTTCTAATGATGACAGATTTGAGTGTGTGAAATGTGTCAGTATTGCTGATCTTAAATTTTTATAAGCACTCAGTTTCAGCAATGTAACGATCGAATACGAGTCAAAAGTTTTACCATGTACTGCAAATAGTGTTTTCCGATTCACTTTATATGAATGGGAACAACAATTTTTGTTAAAATGTAAAATGAATAAAAACTTATGCATGAAAACACATATAAACTTATCAGCAGTATTTTTTCGTTTGAATGATCATTTCGGTCGGTACAACAGATCCGCGTTTTCTCTTATAAAGAAAAGGTGGAATGGGTTGATAAATACCCTTGCATAAGTGTTTTTATTATTTTTAATATAACTCGGGTTTCTTTTTATGTCCAACTGTTAAGAAAAACCGTCTGCTGAAAGTGAATGACATGCATCTCCAAAAGCCAAATGCATAGGTGTGATAACGCTTTTAGAATGAAAATTTTGCTAAAGTAAGACAATTTTTTTAATATAAAAAGTTTATCCAAATTCCGCTCACAGAAAGCACAACAAGATGATGACGGTTCCCGTATAGTACTGGCAACATGCATGCATACTGCTCACAAGGTGGCTTTGTGACATTATTGGATAGTATGTGTTCGCTACAGAGAAGTTGTGACAACGGACAACAGACCGTCTGGAACAGTTTTTCTGGCGCCACAGGGTAGTTATCATGGACGTCATAGGGGGACGTCACATGGACGTCTCAGTAACGTCACATGTTTGTCACATTGTAACTCATTATCACTGTAGCGTTCCCATGTTTAGCACAAAGGGACGTCACGGAAGGAGCGCATTTACATCCCATTTGTCATGTGACGAACACGAAATGTCACTGCCAACATGACTGCTGTATGGATTAGCAATCCCATTTTATCGCACTTAGAACTTCAATATCACACTTGAATTTCGTAGCAGTGAGTGCATATGTACCGCAGCCTGAGCATGGACAGGCATACACACCAGAAAATCGAACACTTGACCACTTTGCTCTGGGCCGTCACCAAGATGAAAGGTTAGGTAGAGTTTTGAATCTACTTCGGTGGGACTGAATGAGTAGTCGGTGGTGCTGGGGAGAGTATTTTTCTTATACATCTTTTCCTAGAGCATTTTCTTCAGAAATTTTTTTATTCTTAAGATATTGACCATTTATTCGATTCACTGTTGTTTTCATAGAGATTTATTGAAAATATTTAAAGAATATTTTGAGAGGATAAGTCTTAATGAACGTAAAAGAAGAGGAAAAGTTTTGTGTTTGAGTCGCACTCTGAAAAAAATCCAAGATCTGGTTGTGTTGTGGGATGACGGCCCATTATCTACTTGTGGGATCCTGGGCGATGGGTGGGTTTATTCACCGTGGGGGTCTTTCTGAGGTGTCCTAACCCGTATTTACGCTAAGAAACCACGGAAACTCCTAGCGGTTAGGTCGGCAGCCGTGACCCGGTTTTGAATGAGGCAGCTTCCGTCTCCCAGTTCAGTGTGCTATGAACTCGACGACTGGTGCTGTTTCAAGATTGATCACTCCATGCAATCAAGAACAGTAAAATACAGAAATCTGGTTATTGTGTTACCCAAATTCCCCTAAAATAATGGGTATTTTCAATGATTGAAAAAACTCATTTCTCAACTTTCGTATTCAAAAAAATTAGGCTGAGGGCTTGCTAGGCAGGGCTTATTTACGTAGCCCCCCTCTGGTGTTACTGCCCTGACTTTGCTGTGTAGCTTAGAATGAAAATGATCGCGTCTGTTGCATGCCTCGCATCCGACTTCTGAAACTAAATACGATTTCGGGTTTTTGACCGGTGAAACTCAAAACTTTCGTCTCACTCTCTGCTTTTCCAGCTGTGTGTGCTTGCGAACCGAATGATTCACAAGCGGGCTGTGTAATAGAATGACTCTCTCTGTGTGCGGATCGACAATCGGCTTTTCGACTGCGAAACCTCTTTCTACCAAACACAAATTTCGATAGAACAAATCCATTTAATTTGCATACCCCCCCTCCCAGATTGTGATGGACAGGAAGCGGGACTAAGTGCTTTAACAGGATTTGTGGACGACCCCTCCCCCCCTACCCTTTTTGTAGGAGAAAGTGCGGTTTGAGGGGACCAGGAAACAGTGCAAAAAGGGTGGGTGAAAAATTGCTTTTCAATAACAACATTTGGATGATTGGAATGGGTTTGTGTTTCACCGCGGATGCTTCCGAGTGTTTTGAAGCGTAATATTTACGTAGATGACTGACGCAGCTGAATATACAGGGTGATTCACAATTAACAACTTTCAGGCGCAACCCTTTCCCAATGCTGAAAAAAGGGCAGCCGTTGCCTTCGCTCGACTTAACTACCGGCAAGATCGAAACGTTCATCGCGTGCCACAGATCTAGAAACCCTTTTTTTGACGACAGCTGGCTGTGCCGGCACATCCAGCTATCTGTGGGTCTCTAGATCCCACAGTTTGGTGTCCCCCAGCTGTCTAGGGTCTCTAGATCTGTGGCACGCGATGAACGTTTCGATCGTCCGCCATCTTGCTGGTCGTTTAGTCGAGCGATGGCAACGGCTGCCCTTTTTTCAGCATGGGGCAATCTATCCAGCTGTTCTCGAATTCTTCCCTTTTTCAGCCGATGTCAGTGCTGTTCAAAATAATCATGACCCTTTTTTGTACGGGAAAGCACGTGCTAAAAAGTAAAGGATTCTCGTGGAGCTAGGTCACCCGCAACTATTTTTATAGAAATCCAATCTATTCTTCTTGACTGGCAACAGTCCAAACGTCAGAGTTGGGTGTTCCCAGAGCGGGAACACTGCGCGTTAAAGGGTTAAGAGGGACAAACTTTTAGGAGTTAGGGAGGATGCACCAAGACAGTTCGGAGTCACACAGCAATGTGGGGTCGGAGACGTCGTCTTCATGCAACTGTTAGTAAATGCGTGTTATTTCTTTACCAAGTTTCATAAGCAATGGGTTCTCCTCCGACAATTTCATCCATTTACACAAAAAAAAATCGATTAACAATTTTTTTCAAGTGCAATCTGTGAGAGGTGCATTAGTTTTTGAAAAACCGTGGTCGGGAAGTCCACTATTACCGTGTTTACTCGCATAATAGGCGAATTCCCCGCTTTTGCAGCAGAAAAAGACGTCAAAACATTTCTCCCGCGAACAGCCACTTATTGGATCTTCATTTATGCAGTGGCGTACCCAGGATTTTAGTTTAAGGGGAGGGGGCTAGGGCTACAACTGATGAACTCGGTTCTAGTCAGGGACTGACTATAACACTTTTGTGCCCACGACACTTTTCAAATTTTGTGCCCCTATATACAACTGCTGAAATGTTTGTGCCCTTATATATATCACTCTAAAGTCAATTTTTAGGCCAATTTCTGAATGTGTGCCCAGGGCACATCCCCAAAGTGCCCGTGCGATGATCAGGGCCTGGTTAGAGTGACCTCGATTATAGTAATAACTCTCTAATAAAGTCAATCTATTCTGTACCACTTACCCATAGAACACAAACTAACTATCAACGTAACTCCTTATAGTCATCAATAATTATCTAACTTTTTCAATGACGTTGTCATAAGAGTTTAACTGTATTTCATACGCTCACTGTAAGTATTTATTTAACAACGAAATGTCTTTTCTGGGGGGAGGGGGGCAAAAAAGTATTTTAGAAATACTTTGAAGACGATTTTAAAAAATAAAATATTTTAATTCATTGATGACATTTTTGAAATTTTAAAGCTTTTCAGATCTACCTCCCCAGCTTTAGGGTGGGCTTCAGCCCTAGGTGCGCCTATGCATTTATGTCTATAAAAATATTACTATAAAACGAAAATGCCTCTTTTTTGTGATCAACTCACGAAAAGATGATTTAATATACAGCAAGTGATCTGGAAACATTTGGTAAATGAGCCATTTTATTATAATCCCAGCCATGTTTTAGCATTAGAGTGTAGAGTATTATGTTGTAGATTTTGCTGCATAGAATAGGTTGCGTCACAACCCAATATGCGTCAAAAGCTCGTGGAAACTTCATTAAAAAAGAACAAATCATGATACAAAATTGCAGTTTGTATGGAAAGGATTAGAGAATTTCGGGATTTTTTTTAAATTGGAAACTTGCTTCCCATTGTGCATCTCGGCGCCACCCATTGGCAACATTTTCAACTACAACCATCCTTGTAATTAAAAATAAATTCCCATCCTCCTCTAAACCTATTGGTGCAAACCGCCATTTTCTATCATTATTTGTTCTTTTTTTAATGAGCTTTTAAAGTTTTTACGGATTTTTGAATCACCTTGTGCATAACAGATAAAATCTATTCCTATTTCCTGCACAAAATACTCACTAAAAAAGTGAGTCGGAGTCACCCAAATCATGAATCTAATTCCTGAAAATCCACCATGCACCTTCTTCAGTTTTATTTCGCACTCTACACAAACGTAAAAGATTGACCCTCCATTTTCTTGGTGGAAAAAAAACCTCCCGCTACGGGTCCCTAATCAGACTTCGTGCCGATTACACAGACGTGTAATCGATTACGATTACGATTAATTTTCACTTTTAGACCAGGATTACGATTACCGGAGAAAGTGCAATTCCCGATTATGGTTAGATTACGATTATCATATAAAACCCAATTTCCGATTACGATTGGATTACGATTATGTAATCTATTAAGACATTCGATTATGATTACATTTGAGTCCGATTACGATTACATTTCGATTACAAAACTTTTCTTTTCACCCTTCTGGCATTGATATTATAATGTCTAAATTTTACAATTTTAACTCAAGAACAGAATAATGGGTCCATTTGTTCAGTGAGCTAAATTACAAGAATGCCATACAGCAAGAACTTCCATACTATTAGACGAACCTGGTTGATTTCCTAGGCCCACTTGTGAAAAGTTTTTTAATGCATACGAACCTCTATTTGAACATGGCATTTTTCGATTTTAACTTAAACATATGTCATTTGCAGTGTGCGTGTGGGGTGGGAGGGGGGGACAGCCTTGGTGGTTTAACACATCTTTGAAATGAACCCAGGTTTATCCTAATCAAGAAAAAATTAGTATACAAAAATTGATATTTGATCCCTTCTATGATCGGCGTTGCTTCCTTGCCTATGTCCTGGTTTCGAAAGAGGTACTGGCAGACGCATGAAAAGTTAGCCGTGGTTCCTATTCAGCCGTGAAGGAGGAACGTCTGTCATTACGATCTTGCAACGATGTGCGCGAACATATTAAACCAAAGTTTAAGATTTTTTAATGCATTGAGTAAAATGCTAAAAACAGGGGCTCTCGACAAATGCATTGTTTTCTCCACAATAACCATTAGCCTGAATCTGAATAGATGAGGCTGGACGTATATTGCAGTTATTATTTCACAGAAAACTTCCCGCACAGTTTAACTTCTTTTTTTATACTTTCATAACACGTATATGGGCATTAAATATCTAAAACCGGGCCTGCCAAACAAACAAACTTTTAATTTCTAGAATACACACGCAGTTTTAAAAATTCAAAACTAACTACTAACTCAAAACTACATGCATACTATCTATTGAAGAAAGACTTAAGAATACTACTAATAAGAATTACTTAAGAATAGCAGAATGGAGATGTCTAAAGATATCTCTAAACATACATCTTAAAAGTGTGGTGGGTCATATATAGTGTATTGGTGCTGGTACGACGTAATAAACAAAACTGGACAGTGATATTGGCGGTGTGAACGATAAAACCCAACGTAATGCCAATTACAATAAAAAAGGCCCGAATTTACTGTAAAACTATTTTATAAATAATTAATCGTTCAAAGATGCTCACTTTCTAAGCAATTTGCTGTTATATATGATAAAGAACTGACGCACATTTTTGTCTCCGGTCAAGAATTCCTTTTACATATTGAATATTTAATATACACATACATACATGCATTTGAAATTTAATGAAAATAGTATAGTGCCAAAAGTTGTTTAAACTTTTGAATGTGGTATAAAGGAGCTAACATTTTTATGAGAGATAGAAAATAGGTTAATATAGACGTAGAGATGTCAAAGATTTGCGGATGGGGGGGGGGGGGAGCGATGTGTGTATATAATATATTCAAGAGTGGAAATAGTGAAATTTTTATAGGTTTTGCGTGAGGAAAAGACTTTTGAATCGATGATATTTTAAACAAAGTAGACGGCAAGCGGATGTTGTCCCCTGTCCTACGCCTATGTTGTTTAATGCGAATTCTCGGAGAAATTATAAAAGCTTATAATACACACAATAGAAAAGTTATATATAATTAGTCTCCAGTTTAATTCCAAATTGATAATAAATAGATACCAACAATTCAAGTTCGAAAGACGTACTATGTTTTAATATAATATGTGTACAGTACAAATTAGATAAAAACAAAATATTTTAAATAATTTTCACACTCATCAGTGAAAAAAAACGAAGTATGAATACTTTGTGAATCATATTTTTTAAAAAATGAACTGTTTTCTGGGTCTAATCACTAACACTGGCATAAATGAAAATAAATTATTTATCCGTTAAACTTTCAGATAAGTCAAGGCAGCCAATCAAGTCGAAAATAAGACAAAATTGATTTTTAATACTTCATTATGTATTTTTACGCATTTTTACTCACCATCAAATTCTATTGAAGGAAAAAAATGTTAATTCTATTTAAGGGGGAAAAGGGATTTTGTAGATCATTGTCTATGTTCCCTACTCTTTACCCATTTATCCAGAAATTTATCGATCATTAAAAAATATTGATATTTCTAAAGGTCTTTATACATTATAAAATTATTACATTCTTATGCAATTACATTCTTATTAATAGCACAAAGATATACTAAGTTTTAACGGAAATATATGCGCTCCTACCTGCTTATCCAAACAACACAAGGAACCAAAGTTTATCTGTTGTCAACTAATCCAAACAACACATTCATAGTTTTTAAATGCACATCCTTTTCCATTTTTATTTTTATACTTTTCTAAAACTGAAAAAAACATGCTGCACTTTTTCCTGTGTAGGTGCCATTTATGTTCTTTTTCACGATCGCAAATCAAAATGAAGAAATGAAGGAAAGATCTGACACCACAAGAAATAGTTTTAGCTATTCCCTCCCGTGCAACCCTCACTTTCTTCTGGGAAGTCCATTCTTGTCTCTCACCAGTCCAGACTTGGATGAACAGAAGACGACAGACAACAACAACAAAAGAATGGTCATCTGAATATTTTCCCGGGGGAAAAAAAAATAATACAAGTGAGCTCCTGTCTTCCTCCAAACGTCGGAGCTCCAGGGGAACTTCCTGCCTTCAGGGCATGCCTGTGCCTCCCCGTGAAAATTTTCCCAGCAAGCTGAACAAAAACTAAAACTGGGCAACTGTAATCGTTTTGTAATTGTCCCGTAATCAAAGCGACTACGATTACAGGCTCTTCGATTACGACTATCTGGCAAATGAAATTTCTAGATTACGATTAGACTACGATTACGCGAAAAAATAAACTTCTAGATTATGACTAGATTACGATTACGTGAAAAATTTAATTGCCAGATTACGATTATATTACGATTACACAAGAAAATGTAATCGATTACAGTCGATTACGATTACACGATTATGATTACACGAAGTCTGGTCCCTATTCCTTGAACTCCGATTCCAGACCAGAGGAGACAGGAACAGCGCAAGAAAAGGGATGTTTTCTCTATCAACACATTTCCTTTTCATGGGCCTCCATTGCCACTTCCTAAAACAAAATAAAGAAAGAAAGAAGAAGGGGGACACTCCTAAGGGGTTGGGGACGAGGGTAGAATCGAAGGGATTTCGTGGCAATTTGGAACAAGATCACACCTAATTCATAGAATACATTTCACGATTCAATGTTACTGTTGAACCCTTTGAGGCGCAACCCTTTCCCAAAGCTGAAAAAAGGGCAGCCGTTGCCATCGCTCGACTTAACTACCAGCAAGAGGGCGGACGATCGAAACGTGCCACAGATCTAGAGACTCCTTTTTTGATCCAGCTGGCTGTGCGCACAGCTTTAATCTATTGTTACACTATTTCGTAAGCTGTAGAATAGGCTTCACATGCATTTTTCTATAAATAGGTTACACTCCTAAAAATTTCAACAGAGTGTTACCAGGCGAAATACGCGAAAGAGGAGCGTAAAATGACATCTTGCTGGCAGTTAAGTCGAGTGATGGCGACGGCTGCCCTTTTTTCAGCATGGGGCAATCTATCCAGCTGTTCTCGCATTCTTACATTTTTTCAGAAGATGTCAGTGCTGTTCAAAAGAATCATGACCCTTTTTTGACGGGAATGGACGTGCTAAAAAGTAAAGGATTCTCGTGGAGCCAGGTCACCCGCCACTATTTTTATAGAAATCCAATCTATTCTTCGTGACTGGCAACAGTCCAAACGTCCGAGTTGGGTGTTCCCAGAGCAGGAACACAGCGCGTTAAAGGGTTAACCGGTTCGTTATCATTGTTGCAAAAGCGTGGGCCGACACGGGCTATAGAGGAAGTCTATAGCCCGTAGACTTCCATGAACCATTGGGGAATGCATTTTGGATGCAAACCTTTGTTGGATGGAACCATTTGGGATTCAAACCACATATCTTTCGATATTAACATAATTTCTTTTTGCTCCGTTTTTATAAATCAATACTCTGTATTTCAATAGCATTCATTCCGCATTTCGCGTTTAATGCTCGATTCATGTTCTCATATGTCTTATGCAGCCTCTATGTCTGTGCAAAAAAATAATTTATTTCTAAATTAACCATCGTTTTAGTGAAGTCAGTGGCATTTCTAGGTACCTGTGTCTACCATGTGCATTGGGTAGCAAGTTACCATGCTTGAGCAATGATGCTCGCCAAGTTCTGGCACTCCTACTTGGGTGAAATGTATTTATCCATTTAATTTAAAATATTTATATCTCTTACATACACACACACACACGCCTAGCCTCACAAGAGGTCACTAGTCACGTGGGCAGTCGCTTATGAGTGGCTCACTTTTTCCTTGACAGGCAGTCAAAAGCTGGCCTTTTTGTATAAAGTATTTTTAAACATTTTTATTGACTTTGCTCATATAGATCGCGTTTGTTTAAGGAAACTCCGGCATGCCGTACAGCAGTGCGCTAAAATCAGGTATATTTTGGGTTATTTTCGATTTATCAACGCTATGTTAACCCGAGGCGCAACCCTTTCCCAATGCTGAAAAAAGGGCAGCCGTTGCTATCGCACGACTGAACGACCCGCAAGAGGGCAGACGATCGAAACGTTCATCGCGTGCCACAGATCGAGAGACCCTTTTTTGACGCAGTTGGCTGTGCGTCACAGCCAGCTGTCGTCAAAAAAAGGTCTCTATATCTGTGGCACGCGATGAACGTTTCGATCGTCCGCCCTCTTGCGGGTCGTTAGGTCGAGCGATGGAAACGGCTGCCCTTTTTTTCAGCATGGGGCAATCGATCCAGCTGTTCTTGAATCCTTCCATTTTTCCGCAGATGTCAGTGCTGTTCAAAAGAATCGTCACCATTTTTTATGGGAAAGGACGTGCTCAAAAGTAAAGGAATCTCGTGGAGCTATTGTCACCCGCAACTCTTTTTATAGAAATCCAATCTATTCTTCGTGACTCGCAACAGTCAAAACGTCAGAGATTGGTGTTCCCAGAGCGGGAACACTGCGCATTAAAGGGTTAACACATATAGATATTGTTTCGAAAGAACCGTTTAGTTTTTGTCTCATTAAAGAATGCAGTGTCCAACGCTATGGTGTCATCGCCGAGTGAGTTATAGCCTTTTGGCTACCTCATTTGCAGGTTCTAGTATGGATTATTGCCACTAAGCGCCTTTGAACCGCCCTACTGCAATTTCTAGTTCTGTCAACGCGAATTTCCACATACCATGAGAAGAAGCAAAGATGGACACAGATGGAGAATCGTCTCTACCACCTGTTTGCAATGAGGGTAGCGAACAGGCTACGATCTATGCTTATGTGTTCTGATTGCTCTCCTTAGAACCCAAATATTGGACAGTTCGGTACTTATCCGGCAGAGGGCGATCGGCACACCTAACAGGCTGAATCATTTTGGTAGCCAAGCTGATTTTTGGGGGGGGGGGATAAAATTTTGGAAAATGACACCGGTCAAGAACAACAAAAAAATTTGGGGCGGGGGGGGGTTCTGTTCTCATGCTCAAATTCTGATTCTAGACATTGAAAAACACTTAAATTTTCATTTTTAAATCTTAAAGTTTCCTTTTGCATGATTTACGTCGATCAGTATATTTTAATTTATTTCGTAAACGAAAGAGAGCAGCCCTTGGATGAACCCGAAAGTAAACTGTATTATCATTTGCAACTCTATAGTATTGCTAGTAGTATTATTTGTAGTATTATTTGTAATATTATTATTTGTTTATATTATTATTTGCTCATACGACCATAAAAGAAATACGAAAAATATTCGCTTTTAGACATTAATTTCTTATTATTTCTTATTATTGTTTATCAGAAATCTTGCAAAAAAAAAAAGGCTTACATCCAGCAAAACCTTTTCCGATCATAATTTAGAGTCGAATTATAAAAATCAGTGATTTTTGCAAAAAAAAAAAAAAAAAAAAAAAAAAAAAAAAAAAACGAAAAATTGCTTTAATTTCTACAAAAGCAAACTTCCATTAAAAAAATTATTTTCCTTAGTTTTGGCGAAGGAGAAACTAAAATTGAACATGTAGAAGTCAGACCCAAAAATCGTGTTGACCGGTGTTAGCAGGGAATTGTGCAATAGTCTACCGTTATGGGCGATCACCATTTTTGAGGGGAAAATACCAGCAAAAAGGGTCTTTAATAGGATATGTAAGTACCCACAGCTCTTCCCTTTGACCCTTTAAAAGAACTTTGTTACCTAGTCTCTTTTTAAAGAAGAGCATAGCATCATTTTATTAACTAAAACTTCACTCATATAAGTTATAAATATAATGTTTTATTCCAAATAAAAGTGCTTTAAAGAAAAAAGTTATGTATTGACAAGTTGTTTCTAAGATTTGTAAATCGATCCTGCGTGAAAATTGGAATTATTGTCACACGGAGAGTCGTGTATCTTTTGTATAAGACAAAATTTATGTACTGTATTTTTTTTTATTGAACGTATTAACTGTTCTTTCAAAGTTCTCTTTTGTTTTGGAAGATGTGAAAGTGTACGATATTGGAGTTCACACTGTATAATATATATATATATATATCTCCTCAGCTGTTAAGATCCTCCTAATATCTACATCTTGTCAGCACGTTGTTAACACTTCGGCATAGAACTTGACTGATGTGCGATCAATGAGAATTTGCATAAAACTTTATGCAACGGCTTTGTTTTTGTAACGCACATGCCATTATGATAAATAGGCTCATTTCGGAATAGTTTATAACAATGAAGTTTCAAGATCTTAGTTTGAAGAATACTTGCAACACCAACAGGCTACGGAGCACACAATTTTTTTTTCACAATAGCAACAATGCCCAGTATTTAAACCTTTCCTCTCGTTTGCAAGTGAATTATGGAAATACCCTTCTCTTTGGCTTCAGAAGCTGATTCTCTCTCTATTTTTTTCTTTTTTCCACGGTGATCTATCAGTATTCTAACACAAAAGAAAACACGTATATGAATGTTTCCTTTTATCCCTTAAATGCTACTTTGACGTAAAAATATATATGAATTGGATCCCGAAAGCTGATAAATGTGAGAAAGGATTTTGAAGAATTTTGTTCGGACTGAAAAATAAAGAGGAAGCGAGATACAAAATTCAAGAATATTCTGGCACCGGGTTTTTTTAATTCAAAATCTTCTATACTAAGCTTCAAAAACGTTTATGCGGACGAAAGAGAACTGAGTGTTCAATGACCCCCCACCCTCCCCCAGCCTCCACCTCCGAAAAAAAAAATAAATCTGTAAAATATTGCAAAATTAAGATGAATATAATTGACAGCTCTACTGTTTTAGTAGCTGAACCGAAATTAGTTGAAAACACTATTTTACACTAACTTGGTACTTTTAAAATATCCATCATAAATTGATTGTAACAGAAAAAAAGGCAGACATTTTAAATTATGTCTTAATGTTTTAAGGAATGTTAACACAAGTCATACTAAATACATAAAAAAAAAAACTAAAATAGTTATTAAAGTTCTTCTGATTCGCAACTGATTTTTATCATACATAATATTCACATGTAAAATATTGCATTTAAGTTTATTTTGTAATGAAAATTTTTCGTACATCCAAAGTATTAGACACTGTACTTGGATTGCAGTAGCATGTTCCTCTAAATTCAGCTTTTACTTTTGAGTTCAATAGCATTCTTTAGACTTATTTTGTAACGAAATTAAATTTTATGGCAAAATACAAAGAGCTTTTACACGTCTGGTTTACGCGTCTGGTTTACTAGATTCGTTTACATGTCTTGATAACTTATTGACATAAAAATGTATAAAACTCAAGACATTTATTATAACAACTGCTACTATTCTGCGTTATTTGTAAAGTTTTTTTTAAAATTAATTTTAACTGTTATAATTTATTGCCAAACGCCTATTTTACATTCGAGCTAAATAGCATTTACTTTGAAATGAAATTCATTTTTATGGAAAATGTTGTTGTTACTCACGTCATAGTAACCAATTGGAATAAAAATATAAAATTGCACCAGGGACATTGCATCAGAAATAATTCAAAAGCTCTATCACAGCACGAAATTGTATATTATTTAGATTTTGATCCATCTTAACTGTTGTAATTGACTGCTACACATCTGTTCAAAGAGGCAGTTTGCCCGTAAAACTATCTTTTCGGCAATGTGCCTACTGTTGGGGAATAAGTCTTTGAGGATATGCGCCATTCAAATGTATAGAAAAGGAAAAAGAGCGTATGTCATGATGGATCGTTAAGGAGTATAGAGTAGGGGAGACAAGTGGATCAATTTCTAGTTTTTTAAATATAATTCTAAAAATATTTTGAAAACAGAATATCAAACTAATGTACTAATGCTGTCTGATATATTGGCTATTCTAATTAATTCGAGTTCAATTTTAAGTTTTGTACAAATAAAACCCCCTTTTCTTAAGTACTTTTTGTGTACCCACTATACCCCATAAAGGGGCACACTGGGTCAACAAATGGGGTACAGTAGGTCAGATAACGAGAAACACAATAAAAAATTTTCTTTCACTCAATAGTGAGTCACTTAAAGTTTTTCTTTGCCCGACAATATTTAGTATTAAGTTAGATATTAAAGTGATTATTATAATTCAGTTATCTGTAATTCAAAGTTTATAAGGTAAATGTTAATTTTTAGCACCAGAGTGCTATTCATTTCAACCTTGCTTTTTGTGTAGACACGATTTTGGTACAATTAGCGAGTCGAGTCACTTTTCAAATAGGTTTGCCAAGATAACGTGGAGGGGGGAGGGGGGGAGGCGTTCATAAAATGTTGAAAGTCGCACAAGGTTTGCAATTTTTGATAAATGATCGCTAAATTGGGTGCCAAAACGCGACAATTTATTATAAATATATTTTGAGTATAGTCAGAAAATGCCTGGCGAATAGTGTAAAATAGTTTTAGTAGGCGATTTCAATATAGATTTTAATTCCGAAGAATTGTTTTATAGAACAGCGAAGACAAATACGGCACACATCATAGATTATGATGCACTTTCCAAATGGTATTTATAAAGGTGAAGTGTAGTTTGACCATGCCTGGCGAAAATGGTTAAACAGGTTTGGTAGGCGATTTTAATATAGATTTCTATTCCGAAGAAGGATTTTATAGAACAAAGAAGGAAAACACGATACACTCATGGATTAGGATGCTCATCCCAAACAGTATTTAAAATGTCTACGAGATATAGTTGGAATATGCCTATAGTTCGAATATGTCTGGTGAAGATTTTAAAACAGTATCAGTAGGCGATTTTAAGATGGATTTGGATTCCAAAGATGTGCTTTATGGTTCAAGAAAGAGTTGATTCCATTTTAACGCCCCTTACTTTCACCAAAAAAAAAAATTCGCCGCATTTTCGCGAGCTTTGAAGTCATGGGTCCCTAGGAGTTATGCACAAGTTTCAACGCTCCCTAAACAACTACATGAAAACTAAAGTGAACAAATTTGTGATAAATGCACTAGTTAAGGAATTTGAAGACACTTAATTATTAAAACTACGTTAATTGGCAACCCAAAATAAATAAAAATCTAACGGAATGCTGTATTTACAGGTTGTTCCCAATCGCCATTTTAATTCTAAATTACAATTGCCACATAATACAAAAAATTG
>JAWZYV010018997.1:0-25764 GCA_038373885.1 Cheiracanthium punctorium
GGCAACAGCGACTGTCGGTCAAGCCGGTGCGCACCCCTTTACATGGGGTGCGCACCGGCTTGTATGATTTTTCCGCACTGTTTAGTATCATTTGAAAAATATGTGCATTCAGTATACAGATTTCTCTCATGGTAGTCCGAGAAATAATGAAATTTTACATTCTCTCCAGATGAAGTTCATCCGATATTTAACAAAAAACTCCGAATATTCTGTCATAAAACAGAGGTAGCATTGCCAGGCATCCGGATAAAGACGGACATAGTTAGGCTTTTTGATGGCGTGTCTGGCCAAACTTAACGGTGTCCGGCTTTTGTTAGGCTTTTTACTGGTGACTTTGGCTGATCTCTACTTATTATAAAAGAAGGTGTCTGTGTGTGTGTGTGTGTGTGTGGGTGTGTGTGTCGGCAGCGTTACGGACAAACGGCTACACCTAGAAACACCAAATTTGGTACTCGGGAAGATGTAAATGTGTAGTTGTGCACCTCGAAGCGATTTTTTCAAAATTCGATCTAGATTTTTTTTATTTTATGTTTTATGTGATTTTTGGCATTTTTTCTCACCTAATTCGTAATAACGGCGGAAATTACGCTCGCAGCAAAACGGCATTTATATCATCGGATAGAGGAGGAAATTTTCTTTTAAAGACAGTTTGTTCTGAATACGTAACATAATTTACCGATTTTTAGGAATTTTTTTACTAAACATCTGCTTCGCGATTTTTTTTCGTAAAATAATTTTAAAACTGTCGCATCTTGAATTCTATCCGTCATAACTTTTAGATATTTTGACAAATTGTGAAACATTCTTTTCTCCCTCTTTTAAAATAAAAACGAAAAAATTATGTAAATTAGATGATTTTTTACGAATTTTAATGCAGCCTAATGTTTAGAATTTAATAGCATCAACGCGATCTTACGCCATTCATTACATTGCGATCACGGCACGAGAATTTATGTTCGGTTGTTGCCACAGAAAGGATTAAAAAAAAGGGTTTTTTCAACCAATCGAGTTTTTAAATGGGATATCAGAATTTCAATTCGCAAGTGAGGATCTATGACGTCAAATGCTTTAAGATACGTAAAAATTACGCCATAATTTTAACTCATTTATTCCAGCTCTGTTTTCAACACAGGGAGACGATATTTTGATTAAAATTTACTGTAGAAATAAACTAAGAAATTCGCGATTATTATTATTAGAAGTGGTATTTTAATCCGGTGCTTATTTAAAAATTGAAAAGTTTTCACGGCGCTGAAAATGTTCATTTTAAAAGTTACAAAGTTCGTTTCAAAGCGCGATATATTAAAATTTTCTATTTACTATTTTTAGTTTTGGCATTTAATTTAGCGTAGGCGTTGCCTAACATACGCATGCAGGTTGCGAGTATAGTTTCATTTTAACGTTGAATTACATTCCTCCATAAAGGTCCAACGCAAAGTTTTAATGATACCGTTTGAAAACAATTATGGGAAATATCGAAATTAACTCCCTCAATCTACCGGGGTATCCTTTACGGCAGTCAAACAGTGACGTCATAAATTTTAAAAAATGCGTGAAATTTGTAAACTCTGCAACTCTAACGCCCTGTCACAATTAAAATGGGAATAAGTAGCTCCTCGAGATTACACAGTTTGGTGTTTTTCAGGAGACAGGACTATGGAGGATATAAAAGATATCGCTATATTAGATACATGGATATTTAAAATGGCACCCCTTGGATATTTTCTCCCCACAGTAAGATGAAATGGTTTGCGGCGCTAAATACGCCAATCTTATAAAACTATGTATAAATTAAATATATATGGAGAGTTTCCTTAATGGCAACCATTATGTGAAATGATTATTATTTATGCTAATGCGTAAATTGCAAAGAATCGCCACAGAATCACAAGATCCCATTGAGGCCAAATAATCTAAGGTGTTTCTTTTAAGGGAGCCTTGAAGAGGGAGAAGCGAGTATAGATAGTATTAATGTACGTAATAGGTAGTATTATTAGATTTGTAAAGATAATATGAATAAATCGCAATGTACCACGTTAATAAATATTTCATGAAATTAAAAGTGTTTATAGTTTTTCAACGGTTGTCTTACAACCAACTAAATGAAAAGTAATTCTAATTTGCGTTAATATATCCCGCAGTCATTTCAACAGAGGAGATTACTTGAACTTTTTTAAAATGAAATTCTTATTTGTCACATGCAGATATGATTTTAGTAGTAAAATATTCCCTTCTTCCCGTATGAAGAGCGGGTGCGCAGCTATTTTAGAAACATCTCTTGAAAATAGCATGAATGAATTCAGAAGACCTCAAAACGTGTAAATACACCAAAATCTCGAAGTCGAATTTGATTACAATACGTTCATGATTACAATACGTTCCTTATATGGTACATGTTCGGAAAGAAATAAATGGTGCTCCATTTCATGTAGTGTCTTAGGTATTTAATGCTACAACTTGAGCCTAAAAAACAGTATTAACAGTATTATGTAGAAATAAGGCATTTTGAAAGCCAGGAGTTCTCTGCAAACCATTAAGCTTTCCACTTTTTTGATAGTGAATGACACTGACGTATTGTTTTGAGTCATTATACTGAAATGATCAGGTTAGTACTCATGACACAAACTTTACATTAAGAGTCAAATAATTTTGCTCTTTTTGCTTTTTTTTAATTCCACATCACGAATAATTTCGAATTACACATGTAAGGAAAATTTTAGTTTCCTACCGTGCGAAGAACGGGCACGCAGCTAGTTAGTAATAAAGTACTTGAACTGATTTGGCATTCAATGTTATTTATATTTCATTAGAATTTAACAAGATTCGTGGTAATAATCAAAAGAGCTTGATTTTACATACAATTTTTTTGTTGTACCTATTGTTACCGAGACAAAATCCTCAATATTGTAGGCTGTCCGGCCTTTTTACCCATATGTCCAGCTAAACTGGCTGGTCTGTCCAGCTATTTGGTTTAGCGACCTGGCAACTCCATACAGAGGCAGGGAGAAATTTTCAATCTTCATCTTTTTTCTGAATTACAATCTTTTATTGAGCATATATTTATTCCCCAATACCTAATGATTAAAAATTAACTCCTATTTTACATATTATTTTTTAATTGAATTTAGTTATTTAAATTCATTCATGATTTTCTGCATGTTTCAATTGATTTTTAAAGTTAAGTCTACTTAAAATATGTACATTTAAAATGTGTTTGTGAAATATTTATTAATGAAAATCATAATATGGTATTTTACTAGTTTAAAATATTTGTTTTAGTTACTACTACAGTATTTTGTATGATTATCACTCCATACACATAAAGTACTTTGATTAATCTTTTTTATGTGTGTGTCTGAATATCAAAATCAAGAGTAAAAAAGCGAAAATTTTCTTAAAATTTGGAAACTATTGCTTGAAATGATTTTTTAAATGAATTCCCCCCCCCCCCTTATGGTTATGGTGCAATATAAATTTTTGTACTGTGAAAGAATGCTTGTATATTTTAGAAGCTAAACAATTAAACAGATGCATTTTTGTTTTTTAACTTGTAATTTAAAAACATTTTATTTTTGATTAAAGAAATTTAATGCATAACCTGAAAAATTCTGTTTCATACCGGTATAAAACTAGAGATGTAACGAATAGTGATTTGGCTGAATACCAATACAAACAGACAAAAGTAATCAAATACAATACAGACAGACAAAAATAATCAAATACAATACGAACAGTTTGTAAGGGCTTTTTATGGTATTTGTAAACAACACCAGTCGCCTATTGTTAATCTATCCGCAAATACGAGTTAAGCGTGACATAAGCAGAAGAATTCAGTAATATAATTTATTAGCCGACCCATTTTAGATGTATATCGTTTCAATTTCAAATACTATCTAGCAACTATTCGTGACCATTTGCCAAAATAATATTATAATTGATTCATTTTCTGAACCATGAGTCAATCGCGTTATTTGCAACCTGATTAGGGTTAGCCGATCGTGATCGGCATAGTATAAGCAAAGAATATAAATAATGTATCAGTCTGAATATTATTACATTTTCACTTATTCAAAAAGCATTAAACATTGTTCATAGGCTCAAATAAATCAAACTGGGAAGCATTAACACTCACCTTAATATTACGGAATCCTAACGCGAGCTAACAGCGGAGGCAGCCATATTTGTTTCACCGGAAAATCGACTTTTCGGATGTTGAACGGAGATTCTCGTTCAACGTCATTCGACTGTACTTAGCATTTTTCAGATGAACCAGGAAATTCGTTCAACCTATGGACTATTGCTTGCAACTCTCTGTTTTCACCATTTATTTGGTGAAACGTTGAACTTATATTTATAACAGTGTGGACGGGGATGCAAGCGACGCTATTGATGGAGCAACTTCGTCAAGAATCAGATACAGGTCCAGCCAACATTCTTGGCAGATGTAGTGTGGACGGACGAGGCATACTTTTCACGGAATGGCATGTACAATAGGCAACACACCCATTACTGGGCAGTGAAAAATCCTAGATGTTTTACTGATGTTAGAAATCAAGTGCGATTTGGTATTAACGTTTGGTGTGCAATTTACAGTAACAGGTTGATCGGTCCAATATTTATGACGGTACCTTAACGGATGCAGGGTATTTACAACTCCTGCAGAACGTAGTGCCTGATTTTGTGGAGAACCTGCCGGTGTTTAATCTTTGTATGGTTTCAACATGACGGAGCGCATGCTCACAAGACATTTCCAGGGAAGCAGTACCTCGTCACGGAATTCGGGAACCAAATAATTGGTTATGGTGGTTTCGAAGAATGGCCTCCACGTTCGCCTGATCTGACTCCAGTGGATTTTTTTCTGTAGGGATATCTAAAACAGCAGGTATATGCGACCCCTCCACAAACATGGCAGGACCTTAAACGACGCATTACGGACGCTTGTGCCAGCGTGTCACTCTCTATGCTCCAACGCGTGCAATGTGAAATTCAAACGAGGATCCAAAGGTGCATGGCAGCTGACGGTGCGAAGTTTGAACATCTTAAATAAAGGTATACTGTTATAAATAATTGTTTTCTTCTGTCTTTGATCATTTTTTTCACCTTCGCAGAGTAGAGAATCACAAAAATACAAATGTACGTTTTAACCATTCTGTTTTTCACATCCATGTCAATGAGGTGTCTTTTTGTACTAAATCAACAACGCTCTACAATATTTACCAACTGTAATTCGTTGCTTCCTCACGGTCTCTCATGCATCTTCAGCGCTAAGTTATTTTAAGTTTGGCAGTTCTCTCTAAATTATTTGTAGAGTTCACCCAGTTAGACAGTACTTGTACAATACACAATTTATTGATGATAAGATGAGACCATTATTGCAGACACTGGCTGGTTTTATTAGTTCACAACACAGTAGACATCATTCGACCAAAATGGCCGCCCTCCAGACGCTGGTGACGCAAAAGCCTTGTGGGGGAAGCGAATTAGAAATGTTGCAAATTTTTTACTTATCCACGCTCACAAAAAAATTTGAAAAGGAATTAGAGCTGAATTTTTTCAACGTTTTTCGGCACTAAAGATTATTGTAGAAATCGAGTTCTGCATCACAGGATAAAGTTGACTCACAAAAGAAAACATGTTTGCATTCCTCCTCATGGCAGACGCTACAATTAACTCACAGTTGCCGGCGATTCATATTTTTTAGAAAATTTTCGACGACAGTTATCATCACGGGCTGCTTCACAACGTATTGTCTTCTGCTTTACTGCACCGATTCAGAAGGCCTATCTTCGCAGATCACGCTTGGCGTGTTAAATTCCGCAGAACGAAAATCCAGTCTTTTATCTCAGAAAGGTTTCCTTCGATGAAAATTTATTATTTCGGCATAGCGAAAACGAATTAATTCAAATTCAGCTGGAGAGAGAATTATCTCCAAAAATTAACTTTCCTTGGGGCTTTCCCAGTCCGCAAAATAGCTGTAAGCCAAGCGGAATTCTACTGGGAAGCCCCCTTCGCAAAAGAAACGTGCTTCTTACATCGTGATTTATGTTCAACTGGCGTAGCGTCACTCTAACGAACTTCTTTTTAAAAACTGTTGCCACACTGCGCGTGGCGAAACTTTCATCTTATTTCTCGGAGTCATTCTTTTCGACGTCTGCCCATCGGGGATAAGGAAAACAAGTTTCTTCTATGATGTGGCGTTTCCCATACTGGGGAAGTTCGCAAGGCGAAATTGATGAAGGTGAATTATTTCTCTTATCGTGAGTGGCAAGGGCTGGTTTGTTTATTTACATTTTGTGTGGTCTTTCGTAGATTCCTGCTAACACTCGTTGATTTCTGCTCAAAGTGTTACATCATTATGTAACATACTTCCCCTCCAACGAGAGAGAAGGTGTATCTGGCATAAATTTACACAATATGCAATGTGCATTATACATATGAATTTGTTATATGGAAATAAATGCAGAGAAAAAAAATTATATATATATATATATATATATATATATATATATATATATATATATATATACGAATAAATTGAATTGAAACCTAACATTTGCAAATAACATACCCCCCCAAAAAATATGTACAATTGACCAAGTATTCACATCAAATTCTTTCACATACACAGCAATAAGTAACTCTTGTGGCAAATTTTTGCTTGCCATATCAGTATTGTCATGTATCAATGAAAGAAAAATATTTTGATCTGGCTATGAGAAATGAAAAAGTACCAAGATGTCAAATTTAACCTGAGAGCCTATGAACATACAGAACAACTTTTGATTTAATTCTTCTTATTATTTGTTTTCTTATTTTAAAAAGCATGGCCATGAAATGTAAGAAAAAATTATTTTTACGTCTTCACCAGACCGCTCTGAAGAATCCCAGCTATAGGGCCAGCCTTACATAACTTGGATTGCAGTGAATTGAAGAGATCAATTTCAGATCATTGACGCCCCAGAGAGCCCTGGTAAACCATAAATAGAGGAAAAGAAATTTTTTTTTTATAATTTAATTTTTAATTTTTTTTTTTTTTGTTCTGATATTCAGAAAAGAGCTGTCCACTAAAATGAAGTTGTTTCATTTTGGAAGTTTGGGTTGAGAGGTTTTTGCACAAATATTTTACTGACATGGACTTTCCTTTCTCTTAGTGTTTCATTTTCAACTTTTTGATTTATTAAATTATCATTTCTTAGAATCTTTTTAACTTCCCAAGGTCCATTGTATTTCTTTTGAAGAGCACCTGGTGCTATAAATTCCTCTAAAAATACTTTGTCACCCAATTTGACATCTGGCTTTTTCCTTCCTCTTACATATTTACTATGAACTTTGAAATAATTTTCTTCATTAATTTTGACATTTTGCTGTATTTCTTTAGCTATTAGTTTTACAGTTTCTACATATTTATTAAATTCAAAGGTATATTTTGGTTCATTAAAAGCATCTATAGGCAGGTTGAGTCTGCGTCCAAAGAAGATTTCAGCTGGGGAGTATTGTGTAACAGCATGTGTGGTGTTGTTGTAGTGAAGTTTAAAGAATAATAGACTGGATGTTCAGTCACAAATTCTCTCTGAAATGGCTGCAACACTCATTTTTAAAGATTTATGGGCGCGTTCAATTAATCCATTACTACGTGGGTGATATATTGATGACTTTCTATGTTCAATTTTTGCTTCTTTCATAAAATTTTCAAATTCGTTTGAGCAAAAGTTTGTGCCATTATCTGTAAGTAATATCTTCGGGATACCAAACCTTGAGAAATATTCTTGTAGATGTTTAATTATTATATTAGAAGTAAAATTTGAAATGGGAATTAATTCAAGAAAACGAGAATAATGGTCAGAAATGCTTAATATATAAAATTTTCCATCAATGGATCTCGGTAATTTTCCTACAATATCTATTGCTATCATTTCTCCTGGAGCTAGATGAGTTTTAGAAACAAATTCTGAAATGGTGTTCTTTGGCTTTGGTTTATTTTCAAGACACTTTGCACAGTTTTCACAATAATGTTTTGTGTCAGCAAACATGCCCTTCCAAAAAAAAAAGGTTTGGCTCAGCAGTTCATAAGTCCTTGCAGTGCCAAAGTGAGGAGCATGAGCTGATTCTAAGCAGGTCTTCATTAAAACTCTTGGAATTACAATTTTATTTTTTATTGACTTATCTTTTTTATGTTTATTTTTTGGTTTTAACTTAATCATTAGTAGTTGCGAATGAGAGTCTATGAAATATTGCTGTTTAATTTTTTTATTATTTTCTTTATTGTCCTGAATTATTTTAGTAATTTTCTCATCATTAAGTTGTTCTTTTAGAATGGTTTCCTTTGATAGATCAGTTTTGTTTTCAAAAATGTTTACATTATTTACGTTTAAATTTTCACTTAAAACTCTTGAGAGGAAGTCAGCTAGATTCTTAAATCCAGGTATATGTTGAATGTTGTAATCAAATTGTTGTAAGTATAATAGCCATCTGGCCACCACTTCAGGTTGCTTTTCTAAATTGAGGTGAAAAGTTAAAGGTTTGGCATCCCTCAGTATTGTAAATTTTCTCCCAAATAATTGTTCATGAAAATGCTTGCAAGATAAATAAATTGCAAAGAGCTCTCACCTTAAGGAAGGATACCTTGCCTCTGACACTGAAAGTTGTTTGGAAAAAAATTCAACAGGAAAAAAATGTCCATCATCCTTTTGCATAAGAATTCCACAAACGGCAATTTTTGAGGCGTCGCACACTAAATAACAGTCCCTATTTTCATCAAAATTTTTTATGGTGGGTTTACTCAAAATGATTTTTTGTATTTTATCAAAGGCCTCCTGACACTGTTCAGTCCAGACAAACGGAACGTTCTTTCTAGTTAAGTTCACGAGAGGTTCGACTATCTCTGCATAATTGAAAATTAAATGTCGAAACTAGTTCAGCATTTCTAGAAAGCTCTGTGTCTGTTTTGAATTTTTGAGAATTGGAAATTTATTGACTTTATTGATGTTTTCCTCAGAGGGTGAAAAGCCATCTTTATTTACTGAAAAGCCTAAGTAGTTGATTTTTGATTTACACAATTGAATTTTATGAGGATCTAAAGTTAAGTTAAATTTTGCCAATCTGTCAAAAACTTTTTGAAGTATTATTTTTAAATGTAGGATAGTGTCAGCTGCTATTATGATGTCGTCGGGAAAGAATTGTACGTTAGGGCCTTTTAAATCATTTATACATTTTGATATTAAAGTATGAAAATAGGAAGTGCTATTTTTGCTGCCAAAAAATAATCTGGTTGGCTGAAAATTTCCCAGTTCACAACAAAATGCTAATTTTTCCCTGTCAGATTCTCTAAGTTGAATTTGAAAAAATGCAGATTTTAGATCCAAAACACAATAAAAATTCTTGCCTGAAATGTTATGTAAAATGTCAGAAATTTTTGGAAGGCAAATTTTGAATGATTCAGTTATACAGTTTAGTAATTTATAATCTACCACCATGCGAAGTTTTAATTTTTCTTGCTTATTGTTTGGATTAGCTTTTATCTTAACAAATAAAATTGGAAAATTGTATGAACTACTAGAATTTTCAATGATTCCTGCGTCCAATAAATCTGCAATTTCTTTTTGTGCAAAATCTTTGGCTAGTTTCGGAATAGGATATGGTTTGGTGGAGATAGGAAAATTGTGAAGTAATTTCAATTCAGGAACTACAGCATCTCTTGAGCCTAAAGTTTTGTATGATTTGGAAAAAATTCTAAAATTTTGCATTAACATTTGAAGCATATCTTTTTTATCTTTCTCATTGAGGTGACTTAAGTCAAAATCCTCTTCTGTTAGTTCCTCCTGTCTTAATTTTAAAACTTCAGTTAAATTTAAGTTGTTTATTTGAAAGTGTTGATCTTCTGTTTGCTGTATAACTGAATCCTCCTTAAAAATGTGCAGAATCCCCATTTTAGAGTTCTTTCGAATAATAATTTTGGTATCTAAGGGATTTTCGACTATTGAATAGATAGAGTTGTCATGCGTCAGTGTGTGCAAAGAATCTTGCATGATATATTGTAATTTAGAAGAAATAGGATTAAAAATAATTTGTGTTTCTTGCTGAAGTGACTGAGGAATGCTTAATTTAATTATATTTGTAGAATTAGGTAAAAGTGTTACATTATTTACAGATCTAGCAAAAAGTTTTTGTGAGTCCTTTAATTTTAAGTTGTTGTTGAGATTTATAGAAGGGGTAGAATGTTTAAATTGAAATTCTTGATTGTTCATAATTAATTTCTCATTTGCAGTGTCCATAATAATTTTGTTTCTCTGTAAGAAGTCATAGCCAAGAATTATTTTGTAGTTTGAGTTCCAGTTGTGCTGAGTCACAAAAAACTGGTTCTGAAACCAAGTGGTGTTAATTTTAAATTTAATGTTTACTGCGGAAAGATATGGTATGGTAGAGGAGCTTAAAGTATGAATTTTGACTGATCTGGATATGTATTCTATTTTGGTGGTTTCTTTAATTAATTCCAAAGCACTAGGCTGAATGAGGCTGAGATTTGCAGCTGTGTCTAGTAAACTGTCAATATTGTTGCTACCAAATTTTAATTGTATGATAGGAAGATGGTTATTTTTATATTTGCACGACACGACAACTAAATCTGTATCCCTTATGGTTTTTTTGAATTTTTTTTTTTGTTTGTTTTGGAGTTACTGTTTTTTTTTTTGTCAAATTTTTCTTTTTCTTTTTTGCATTTTTGGAAACGCACTATTCTACTTTGTTTGTAATCTCATCATGTTTATCAAAATTGTCTGACTGGGTTCTTGCTTCTGATGATGTTGAAAAATTGCAAGAACCCCGCTTTAGTTTAAATTACTTCTTCGATATGGGTGCTGCCTGTTTTGTCTTTCCCTGAAGTTTGATCTTGCATTAAAATTCCCCCCAGAAGTTCTGCTTGGTCTGTGTGACTGAAAATTGTTTTCGTGATTAAGAAAATTGCCTCTGTGGCTCCTAAATTGTCCTCTTTGTGGACCAAAATTCCCCCTGCGTGAATTTTGAAAATTGAAAGTGCCCCTCTGAAACCTTGGATAAAATCTACATCTGATGGTTAAATGTGATTTTCCACAAATTAAGCAAATATTTGACTATTCCCATTGTTTGCTGTTTCCTGATTGTCTGGTTGTGCCGTGATGTTATTTATCGTTGAATTTGATGTCAATTTTTCCATCGTTTCTTTCAATTGCAGCATCTGCTGATTGCTCTCAATTTGACTTTGAATGAGTGCTTGCATTTCTGTGGAAAAAGTGTTATTAGCCTGGTAAGCAGGATCATTTAAGGCACCCTCAATGTTCTTCGCTGTTTCAACTGCACTTTCAAAAGACTGTGGATTCAACTTTTTAACCTCTATTTTAATATCGGGTCGCAGGGCATCATAAAATTTTTGGAGTTTAATTTTTTTCGCTAAATTTATTAGATCATTTGTAGAGGCATCATTTATATCAAGATAGGCGTTGGCTTTTTCTTCAATTTTTTCCGCCAAATCACTGACAGTCTGGCCTGGCAGCTGAGTGATATTGGCAAAATTGCTTAGTTTTGTTTGAAAGGAATCACTTTTAGAAAATTTTTTGATTAGGGCATTTTTTAATTGTTGTGAATTGGTGGCCTTGCTGGCAATTGGATCATTAGCTATAAAGTTAAGCGCTTTCTCCTTGCAGTTAAGTTTTATCACTAAGAATGTCTTGTTTTCAGGCCATTTTTCTAATGTGGCAACGCCTTCGATTTGTTTAATGAAAAAATTTATGTTCTCTTCTTCCTTACCGGAAAAGTAAGGTAAATTGCCTGCCAGACTCGTGTGAACTATGTTTTTGGCCATTGTATGTGATTGAAAGTAATTAAAATGCAATGTTGAAAATTATTAAATGTAAAATATTTAAATGCCTAACATGTGTCTAAATGTGTCTATGTAAAAATAAATGTGATATGCAAATAATAAATTATATACATATACACTGGTAATAACAATAAAAAATATATAAATATTCACTATAAAATATACATTCTTCACCGAATTTCAGTATCTTTGATTTTCCTGATTTTATGCAATTTTCCAGGTGAGTTTACTAAGATTTATTTGTATTTATTTTATTTTATTTTATTTATTTATTTATTTATAATTATTTTTTTCAATATTAAGCCTAGAATAACCCGGTAGTTTTAAACACTCTCACGGCACCATTAATAATGTTAACTCCTTGGTGAGTCAACTGCCATGATCGTTAGAGTGTGAAATGTGAGAGGCAAAAATATTTTGAACAAAGGTTCAAATTAAAAAAAAGTACATTGCTAAATGACCGCCTAGGCACTAAATTCCTGAATTATGAAAGATAAGGATAACTTATTTTATTTACACTCACCTGGTAAGGTATATGACTCAGAACACATAATGCAAATTAGCTGAAAGGTAAAATTTTCCTAAAATTGACTAACTCAAAATAAAGTAATTCAATATCTGAGTTTTGTTTTTATTGACAATTATAAAATGACATAGACATTAAAATGTTTTCTTGACTATATATTTATGACATTCTGAGCATGAGATCTCTAAAATAGTGAATAATATTAAAAGTAAAATTCAAATAATACTAAAATCAAAAAGTACCAAATTCAAGTTCAATTCTGATATGAGATCTCTGAATACTAAACATTATTAAAATTAAAATTCAAGTAGTACTGCAATTAAAAAATACCAAATTCAAATACCAATAAATGAGATTCAATTATCACACATTGAGATAATATGCCAATTAAATAAACTCATTTTACACTGCCCAAAATGACGATTATTAAAAATTAAACTTTAGTTGGCTAAAAATGAAATACTTTAATGGGCATACTATCGACACAGATATCAAACTGATGTCATTTTTGAAAAATTGAAAATTTGCCAGTATACTTCAATTGGAAAACTCTGAAGTGTTAAAGAGTGGCATATTAATTTTTGTAAAAATATGAAATATGAAATTAATCACAATTATGAAATTTAACAAAATTGAAGAAACTTTTCCTTAAATTCAATATTTACAACTGTAATTCGTTGCTTCCTCACGGTCTCTGATGCATCTTCAGCGTTAAGTTATTTTAAGTTTGGCAGTTCTCTCTAAATTATTTGTAGAGTTAACCCAGTTAGACAGTACTTGTACAATACACAATTTATTGATGATCAAGATGAGTCCATTATTGCAGACACTGGCTGGTTTTATTAGTTCACAACACGGTAGACATCATTCGACCAAAATGGCCGCCCTCCAGACGCTGGTGACACAAAAGCCTTGTGGGGGAAGCGAATTAGAAATGTTGCAAATTTTTTACTTCGCTCACAAAAAAATTTGAAAAGGAATTAGAGCTGAATTTTTTCAACGTTTTTCGGCACTAAAGATTATTGTAGAAATCGAGTTCTACATCACAGGATAAAGTTGACTCACAAAAGAAAACATGTTTGCATTCCTCCTCATGGCAGACGCTACAATTAACTCACAGTTGCCGGCGATTCATATTTTTTAGAAAATTTTCGACGACAGTTATCATCACGGGCTGCTTCACAACGTATTGTCTTCTGCTTTACTGCACCGATTCAGAAGGCCTATCTTCGCAGATCACGCTTGGCGTGTTAAATTCCGCAGAACGAAAATCCAGTCTTTTATCTCAGAAAGGTTTCCTTCGATGAAAATTTATTATTTCGGCATAGCGAAAACGAATTAATTCAAATTCAGCTGGAGAGAGAATTATCTCCAAAAATTAACTTTCCTTGGGGCTTTCCCAGTCCGCAAAATGGCTGTAAGCCAAGCTGAATTCTACTGGGAAGCCCCCTTCGCAAAAGAAACGTGCTTCTTACATCGTGATTTATGTTCAACTGGCGTAGCGTCACTCTAACGAACTTCTTTTTAAAAACTGTTGCCACACTGCGCGTGGCGAAACTTTCATCTTATTTCTCGGAGTCATTCTTTTCGACGTCTGCCCATTGGGGATAAGGAAAACCAGTTTCTTCTATGACGTGGCGTTTCCCATACTGGGGAAGTTCGCAAGGCGAAATTGATGAAGGTGAATTATTTCTCTTAACGTGAGTGGCAAGGGCTGGTTTGTTTATTTACATTTTGTGTGGTCTCTCGTAGATTCCTGCTAACACTCGTTGATTTCTGCTCAGAGTGTTACATCATTATGTAACAGATCGAAACAAACTTCCAACTACAAAAGTTCGTGAAATTAAGAGTAGCTTTCAGATATTGCATTTTTTTGCTGGGGGGGCTGTATACTTATTAAAATGCGAAATTCAATTTTAATACGGTCCCTCTTTTCCTACCCTTTATATTTAGAAGAATGTTGCTCTTGGCCTAACAAAATTAATAAAGCAAATCCCGTGTCTCTAAGTGAAATAGTTAGCGAAAAAATTAATTTTGAAAATGATGACTTATGCCACTTTACCTACTGTGTTATCTTCAGTTATCAGGCTAAAAAATCTTCACTTTATGGGACCAAGTATGACTTGATAAAAAATGAATAAAGATCCCATTGTTGGGAAAAGCAATTAAATGCGTTCAAATGTGTGAAATCCATAGGTGCAATTTTACCTAAAATGATCGGTACTACTTTATGAAATTAGCGATAATTTAGTCTTTTAAGGGGTCATCCACTAATTACACCACTCTTCCAGAGAAGGAATTTTAAAGCTGAAAAGAGGATGGCAAAATAATGGTGTAAGTTACTTTGGTGTGGGTAACTTTCACTAGAAACTGCCAAACATACGTTATCGGAAATTTCTATCTGTATCAGGATTTGAACAGCCAACTATGTCTATCGAGTGACTATCAACATGAATTAACCTCCCGACTGCCTACAGGTTCGAACACTTCGGGCAACAAAGCGTACTTCGTGTTGGATCACAAATCCCTTTAAACGGTACAGGCCTAACAAGAAATTTTTCCATCGTAGAAAGCCAGTCTATTTTCGTTCCCCCTCTGACGATCGACGCCCCGTGGTGCTTGGTTGGTCAGGAGATGAAGCTATCGGTCATCCCCTGAAGCTAATTATAAGAATCGTGTGTCAGGAGAAATGGTTTTCTTCTGGTTAGGGGTGATGACCCCCCCCCCCTCCCTTCCCACCCACAGAATTCCAACACTCCATTGAATCTTCGAAAGACTAGTTTTTTTTTTTTCGATGTATGAACATGAATATTGTACTTTTTCTCTCTGCTTGTCCTAGAAGAAAGACCGTTTTTAGTGCAGAATAAAATGTATGCATCTTACTAATATATACATGTACACAGGACTGTTTTTATATATGCTTATTTAAAATAATTTATTCTGTATCAAAAAATATTTTTCATTTTTTGATAGATTATTAATTAAAGGTATATTAGTAAAACACATAGAAAGCATTTCGAAATAAATTTTATGGTGATTTGATTTATCTATTTCTATTAAGTATTCACGGTAATTTAATAAATACCCTTTTAAATTTTTAAACTCTCCACTTTTGCAATTTTTCAAAGTTCCTTGGCAGATTTTCTAAATCAGAGAAATATCGGATCGTCACTTAATTCAAATCAAAGTAAATTGACTCCCAAAATCTGTTTTCTTTCTTTTTAAGTTTCATAATTTTACATTTTTTTTAAACTATGCATAAAACTTCTGATAGTTATACTAAACAATGCAGAGGAAAGCTTCGCTACTTAACACTTTCAGATACATTTTACTTGGGTGAAAATACTATATCCTGTGGATCTTTTACAAATCTCAGGAATGATTTTCATTGCTGAGGAATTTGAAATTCAAAATTTCGCAAAAAAAAGAAAATAATACGTTTGTTTGTTTGTGTTATGAAAAGCGTACACGATGGGCATCTGCTAGGGGTGGGGTGCCTTTGATGGAGTACTTTTTAAGTGATTCTAACGCTCATTCAGGTTATACTTGGAGAAAACCGACCAAAACGTCAGACTGTTAGATTGACAGCAGGCCCAGACTGGTCAGGTCGGCTGGTCGTCGGCTATTGCCGAGGGCCCTTGACCAAAGGGGGACCCAGCGAGGCCCCAATAATAGATATACTACTTTATAATTAGAGTAATTTGATATACATGAGAGTAATATATATCAAAGTAATTATGATTATTTATTTTTTAGTAATCTTACGCTTCCACACAGTGGCGTAGCGGAGGGCAGTAGCGTAGCTACAGAGGGTGACACCCGGGGCGGATATAAGTGGTGTCACCCCCACCCCCCCCTATACGAGCACTTTTGCCCCCATACATGCGATATTTTTGAAATTTTTGCTGTACAAGCCATCTGGTGTCACCCCTTTGAGGGTGAATCCCGGGGCGGACCGCCCCCCCCCGCCCGGCCCACACGGAACCCGAGGCGCGAGGGCCTAGACGAAAAATAAGTGGCCCCAACAGCTTTAAAATAGTTGCAAGGAGCTTTTAGGTACGATCAACATTATAACGAACTTCAAAGGACCAAAAGTTTTGTTCGCTCTATATCCGAACCGTTAAGAAATACAGTATTAAAATTGCGGGACCGAAATTCTCATTCGTTATATCCGTGAGTTCATTATATACCGGTTTCGCTATAATGTGGTTGGACTGTATTGCTTAGCGTAATATTCTATTCAATCCAAATTCCCTTTTCAATATCTAGCCGAGGACCCCCAAACGAGCCAGTCCGGGTCTGACTGACAGTCACACTGTACGGCAGAACTCCGAATCTTCACACTTCAGCCGCCTATCGAAATTCAGTGTTTTATCCACTCGGCCATGGTGGGGAATAAAATAATAAATCATGCGAAGTGCGTGAATTATAAACACTTTTCGACAAATTCATATAGACGTATATAATGGATTCGCCTATAAAAATTTCATAAAACCTGCCTAAATCTGAGTAATTGGTAAAACGAATTGTCTCTTTTCATCCAAAATTCGGAAAATTTCATTTAATAACTTTACATTTAAAATAAAAGGAAAGATACAAAAGAAACTACATCTTAACAAAGGTACTCTTTCATTAGAAAAGCTATAATATCTCTAATTCAAATCAATGTAACCACAAGGAGGCTGAGAAAGTACTTAAAACTCTGCATACTTAAATATAAAAATCTCCCGAGTTATGAGAGAGTTTAACCATTTATAAAACCCGTATTTTTTAAGTTAATATATATTTTTTGAATTTTTATCGCTGTTCTTTCCCTTCAAACCCTAGAATGCGCACTTACGACTCTGTATTGCAACATCTGAGCATAGGATTTCGCATGATTGTGGTTGTTTGATTTCCACGTTGCCATCATGTCCGAAGAGACTATCTAAGAGTCACTGGCACTGACTGAAGGGGGCCCGTCCTCCAAATGGACATTGTTAGAATCATGGAAAAAGCGCACCCGGAAAACAGCCCACAATATTGAATGGGTTTGTATTCTGGGAGGTGAGCGGAAAAAACGCCGCTGGAAAAAACGCCGCCGGAAAAAACGTTACTTTTAATAGTAATCTACTTTTAATAGTTTTATGATGTAACACAGTCTTTATATGCTAATCGATGAGGCAAGGAGCGTAGCCAGAAAATTTTTTCGGGGGGGTTGTATGAGATATAATTTTGTAATGATAAACTTAATTTCCTACTGACGACGTAGGAAAGGGGGGGGGGGCTTTGGAACCTAGAATTGGCTTGGGGGCCCCGAAATTTTTTCGGGGGGTTGTGTGAGATATAATTTTGTATTGATAAACTTAATTTCTTACTCACGACGTAGGAAAGGAGGAGGGCTTTGGGGCTCGAGCCCCCCCCCCCCCCATACCTTTGTGGGATGGTAGAAAATAATCATATATCGGTGTCTTTTTCAGTGTCCAGAATACATAAAAACAGACTAACCCCCCTCCCCCAAACCCCCAAATCTACTGAATTGCTACACGCTACTGCGCCTCTATCGGATTGAGGGGAGACCTAGGGTTGAGCTATGGCTTATTATTACTGGTTTTCTTTGTATAAGGGCAAGAGTTTATTCTGATTCATGGTAATTTATCTTGTTAGCTCTTGGTTTTTAAATAAGAAATTTTAGAATACGGAACATTTAAACATTGGTACTCTTATTTTAAATATGCCTTTTGAAAAACTAAATTATGGTATTAATAAGTCAAAAACAATTTTTAAAAAATCTTCTTTAAATTAAATTTTAGTGTAATTGTAATGTTTTTAAACAAATTTTTAAATGCTGGAAAAAAAAAAAAAAAAAAAAAAAAAACAGCAACACTTTTTAAAGAAAACTGGTTTAAAATAATTTAAAACTCATTTCTTAAAATGTAAAATATTAGTTATATATAACTATGATTAAAATTAATAGTTTATTCGTTTGTTAAAATTAGTTGGAAAAGTTTCAATAATACTTTCTAACTTTTGTAACTTTAGTTTTTAAACATTAATTTGATCAGAAATAGAGCCTTTGCTAAAGAACCTGACTGAGAATCAAAGACGACCTTGTAAGTGAACGCGTCCGTTAAATATGTAGGGCCGTCTATCCTTTTGCTGGGTTGTGAGCATTCAAAACTGCATTATTTTGTTAAAACATGATCGATTCCGGTTCTTGTACTACAAAACAAACATACAAAATTTGCAAATCAAATTATTAATTTATAAGTTTTTTATCTAAATAATTGATATACTTATTTATTGTATTATTTTCAAGACAAAGTACATATTCATTTAAAGATGGAGAACAATTCTTTGTAGTGTCACCGGATGTCGACACCCGTACTCATTTTTAGGGTATACTGTTTTTTTTTTTGTGTGTGTGTCAAACTCAGAGCCTGACAAAAGCGACGGCAGACGGGGCAGCTACCTTGGGTCCCCAGTGAAAGGAGAACACAAAATGAAAACGCCCCTGTCCTAAAGTAATGTAATATTTTTCAGGAGAGGCTACTTAAAAGAAAAAAAGTTAAAAGTGATTATTACTAAAATAAATTATTAATTATATCAATTATAATCAATCTTTGATTGCTGTTGAATTATTTTCTTCCGAAGTCTTTGATAACAAATTTTAAGTGAATAAAATTGAATAATATATTAAATTTTAACACATTTTAAGTACTGATTTGAGCATTCTAAGATTTTGCTTACAGAAATTTAGTGAATTCTTTTTCATACTGCAGCATTTATTTCCAGAGTTTATATTACTTTGGTAGAATTATTTAGCCTGTCATTTAGACTTTCTGTAGTTAGCACATTTACAGATTCTGCAGAAGGAAAAGAAGTGTTTTATTCAATTTTTATTAGTTATAGAAAATCAATATTCGTAATATTATCCTTATAAATGACTCACTATAAATAATAATAATAAATAATAACAATAAATAATAACAATAAATAATAATAATAATAATAATAATAATAATAATGAAAAAAAAGTTTTAAACTAGAAAATTTTTTAAAATTTGAACTCGTTTAAAAATTTAAATTCTAAATCACATCCAATAAACTATTACCTTTTTAAAAGTTATTTAATGTTTCTTCCTATGAATAAAAATCAGATAGTTATTTGCTGAAAAAAAAAAGGAATACAACTGATACACTTTTTTACAAATTAAATAATTGATATATTAATAACTTGTACAAATATTTATAAATTGCGTAGTCATTTTATAAATGAATGTTCAATTTATCTACACGAGAATGCTTTTCAAAGATTTATCGCTTTTTCGCCCCTTTTTCTTTTGGGATTTTCGGAGTTTTAACATAGCCATAAGTAGTTGTGACATGATTCAAAAAAAAAAAAAAAAAAAAAAAAAAAAAAAGAAGAAAAAAAAAAAAGAAAAAAGAAAAAAGCCTGTGCGAGATCCTCTACCTCCGCTTTGTTCTTTTTTGACCCCCAGGACATGTATATCTTACCTCTTTGTCTAATGGTCAAAACATTAGGGGCCGAATGCTATTTTTGGAATTCTCCTTTGACCTTGAATAAGTGTTCTCACTGTTCTGTAAAAACGGAATTTTCGTTTAACCTTGAACAAGTGGTTTTGTTTGACGTATTATTGCAAGTTTGTCGGAGGGGGGGGAGGTTAGTTTGTCGGTGGGGGCGGTTAGTTAGAAGATTGACATATACATCCAATAGGATCTTTTACATTAATTTCTTTCTTCTCGGGGGGGGCGGTCGCCCCCTCCGCCCCCTTTTAATCCGCCCTTGGTGGCGGTTGAGAAGGGAGGGGGTAATTCTTAAAAAGCACTTCAGTAAGAAAAGTCAAAATTCATTTGATATGCCAAAAAACAAACCATTTAAACATGAAAAAAATAAACCCTTATCCCCCAGCCCCACCCACACACTCACACCTATGTGTTAATTAAAATCCCTATTTAACAAGGATTTTATTTCTTTTAAATCTTAACACTTCTATGTCATCAGCGTACCTTAGTGGCGTAGCCAGGAACTTTTCATGGGAGGGGGAGGCGTTACGACTACTGCAACTCACATATATGCATATTTGCTGTGATAAGGGAATGAAGAATATACATTTTGTATGGCAAAAAATTCATCATAAGGGGGTGGTATCACCCCCCCTATCCCCCCCCTTGGCTACGCTACTGGCGTACCTGAATGGTTTTTTGGGGTCATAGCTCCCTAAAAGCTTCATTTACTGTTAAGTAATTGGAAATCTATTTTTTTTTTTAGCGGAAACCGAAATCTTTCTAGGAAAGTCTATCCCCCCTCCCCCTTAACTTAACGCCTACCAAATTATGCGCAAATTGAATTATTCAATTAGAAATGTGTCTTCCCCATTTCTGGAAAACAAAGTACATTAAACCTCATAATTCAACTTCATACCCCCCCCCCTTTTCTGAAAAAGAAAAGAAATTTTTTCAAGTATTTAAATAAATTATTACACAAATATCCTTTAAGGTGGCGTTTTTTCCAGGTGGCGTTTTTTCCGGCGGCGTTTTTTCCTACATTCATTTTGGGAAGACAAGAGGAGGGGAGGGGGGGTGCCGCGGCGTGAGTTAAAAAAAAGGGCGAAACACGTGGGCATCCAAAAGAGCGTAAACAGAGGTACATTAGTGTATTAGTGTAGTAATTAATTAATTTTTTATTTTTATTTTTTCACAAAGAAAAGAAATTACTACACATCTGCACTTTTATTACAGAACAAATTTGAGCCCAGTAGTTAATGAGTGAATATCCTCACTTGGAGGGGGGGATTGGGCATTCAGAGTGTGAAACAGTTTAGTATAAAAATGAAACAAAAAAATCAAATACTTAAAAAAATCACTACACCAAAAAGCACCCTTTCGGATGTCCACTCCTTTTTTACATTTTTTATTTCAAGCGCCAATCCCGCCCATCCACCCACTCATATAAAAAAAAAATAAGCCCCTTCAATATCGTGCGTTTTTTTTCCGAGTGCGCTTTTTTCCGCCCACCACATTCTTATCTCCATAGAATAACCGAGAGGATAAGACAGTGAAAATTGGTGGATGTGAGATGTGAGGTAGTGTGAAGGTCCAGAGTTTTGGATTACACCGCATTTGCTGATCTAACGGTCTGGAGTTTCGGGCGGTTTTCTCCAAATGTAACATGAATATGTGTTAGAACCCCTTAAAATGTCGTTCGCCAAAGATATTCTTACTTTATTAGATGGTCCTCGTGCTTAACACAGCAACATAGACCGTAGTAGACCAGCGTGGTTAGAAAATTTCAGAAATATTTTTGTTTAAATTAATATATATATATATATATATATATATATATATATATATACACACACACGCAAACACATTTTTTAATAAGTGGGTCTGCTGTAAGCAGAAGCGCAGCAGCTCAATAAGTTTAGAGGGGAGGGGCATCGGTATGTTTCTATGAATTCGGGAAACTACAAAAAATGGAACTTATTTGAGGTTATTTTCATTTGTGGTTGGGAGGGTGTCTCAGAGATGACTTTTACTAGCCAGAAAAATAAGCTTTCTCTGTAAAGTGATAGAGTGATTGAGAAGGTTTTGAAGTATTTAGACCTTTAACCGCATAGTTTCTTTATGGATGCTAACGTGCATGGGCTATGTCGAGTGCCATGGTAAGACATAACACTAAACGTAGAAAGACACTAAACATGGTAGACGACTGAAATATGGAAGTCCCGTGTTAGGGCCTACCACCCGGCTATCAAACTGTCTGGAATTTTGGTCGGTTTTCTCCAGGTGTGAGGTTAATAAAAAGTCTCCCGACCAAGGAATCTCCCTGGACCAGATCTCCCTCGTGTAGGTTTGCCGAAGCTCAAAATAAAACAGACCTCCCTCGCATACGGACACACAATTTAACTGGCTTACGTATGTAAAATTGTTATTTCTGCAAGATTTTTACAGCCTTCAAAATAAAATATGCACCAAATCACTGTTTTTTTCCCCCTTAAAAAATATACCTCTAAAATTATTATAAATATTATGTGGTGGAGGGGAATTGGAAAAGCGCTTTTAAAAGTACTTTTAAAAGCGCATTTGGTACTTAAAAGTTTCTATTCCAGACTATCAAGCATTTTATTGCTAAAATAGAGCAAAAAATTCAATATACCACAAAACCTTTCCCTACACCAAACGCTAGAAGACAGGGGAAGTTCTTTTCCATAAAAAATGACATCTTTAATATTGTTCGCTTTTTCCACTCTCCTTTCATAATATCTCTAAAATTTCGTACAAACCCTTAATTCTATGTCCACAGCAATTAGGAGACAGACAAGCAGACAAATTGAAATCACAGACGATTCATCATCAACTTCTTAAGGAGTTAAAATGGAATAAAAAGCACTTTCAAGTTTCGATACTCCACAGTTACGTCATTTTTATAAAAATATTCATGTGTCTTCCTCAATAATAATTATCGCCAAGGTGTTTTAAAAATACATTAAATGTATCTTAAACGGAGCTATAAACTTTGTATTTTGATGTCTATTTCAGTAGTGGAAAATTTTGCAAGTAAAATATAAAAGCAAGCAATTTAAAAAAGAAGAAAGAAATCAACAGATCTGACTAATATGCTTTCTATATAATTAAACTCTTATTCCCTAATTTTGAATTAATGGATGCACGAACATTCCCCAGCTATGCGTACGCGAAATTTGAAGACAACCTTGACAGTAATTAGGTAGAGGGGATCAGAATCCATTCGTCTTCTTTTGATAACAATACCAGGGTCTGTCGTGTCAGAGCCACTGAAAAAAACTCCACCGCCGATACTACAGTGGACCCTCAGGCCTGCAGGACACCCCCCATTGTGGCAGCTAATTGCCTCTCCGTTCTCACGAATTCTCAGAGGGGGAAGGGACAATTTCCGGAGACGGTCTTGCCAGTTTGAGAAGCAAAAATAGATAACGACTAAACACGGATTGAGCGCTTTTGAAGGCATCTTCAATTAGTGACTATAGTCGGTCTTGTCAATTTGAGAGGCAATCTCGACGAACGGCTTAACACGGGGTTGACAGCGGGAGGGTTAACGGCAGTTGAAAAGTAGTTGAGTTTTCCTGACTTTGGAGACATCCCCTTGCCGACAAATTCTGAAATTTTCAAATTGATATACCTCGGAAAGTATTCCGCGTAGAGACACGGGATTTGTTTTATTAATTTTCTTAGGCAAAGGGCAACATTCTTCTAAATATAAAGAGTAGGAAAGGAGGGACCGTATAAAAATTAAATTTCGTATTTTAATATGTATACAACCCCCAGTAAAAAAATGCCCCATATCTGAAAGCTACTCTTAATTTGACGAACTTTTCTAATTGGAAGTTTGTTTCGATCACTTACGGTTTAAAAAATAATCACCTTAACTTCCATTTTGAATCACCCGGTATATACAAGGCGTATCCAGAAAGTAAATTCCGCTTTGAAAAAAAAAATAGTAACTTTTTTTTTCAAGTCAATTTTATTTTTATACGAAAGAGCATGCCTTAAACTATTTTTCTACATAGTTTTCGCCAATATTCAACCACTTGTAGTAGCGGGTTACCAGATTTTCTATACCTTCTCCATAGAATCTTCCCGCCATCGATGATAACCGCGATTCCACAGCATTTTTCACATTATTGTCGGATCCAAAGCGCTTGCCACCTAGCTCGCGCTTCATGTGCAGGAACAAGTGATAGTCGGACGGCGCCAAGCGGTAGTCGGACGATCTGGGATATATGGCGGGTGATAGAACTGCTCCGAACGAACTGTCGCATCATAGTTTGAGTGTCACCAGCAGTATGGGGCAGAGCATTGTCATGGGGAAGCATAATTCCTTTACTGAGAATTCCCCTCCATTTGTTTTGAATTGCATGCCGCAGTTTTCTTAAAGTCGCGGTTATCGTTATTGGCGGGAAGTTTCTATGAAGAAGGTATAGAAAAGAGCTGGTAACCCGCTAAGACAAGTGTTTGAACATTGGCGTAAACTATATAGAAAAATAGTTTAAGGTATGCTCTTTCATGTAAAAACAAAATTGGCTTGAAAAAAAACTTTTACTATTTTTTTTCAAACGGAACTTACTTTCTGGATACGCCTCGTATAGGATAAATAAGAATAACATGTGCTGAGGGTAAGATAGTTAAAAATTTCAAGACACAGTCGTGGGCTGACATTACTTTATTTCCGGTATCCAACTTAAATTATCGAAGAGGTTGACATACAGAATTTTAGAAATTCCAAATACATATGAATTAAACTAAGAATCCCTTTTTTACTCGTTGCATCACCGTAAAAAACTATGTTATTGGGGGGGGGGGAACAGTGAAAGTATAGTGGTTTTGCTGGATAAAGCGAGTAATTGCACTAACTAACTAAGTGGACTTTAATCTGGAAATTATACATACAAATAAACAAATAAACTGAGTTTAGCATTCTGGATTAGAATATTTAATTCTTAAAATAAAAGAGAATAGGAGTGTGCACAATACATTATAATACTTAAAATGGCATGTGGAATCAAAGCATTTCTCACACAAACATTATTGTTAAATTTCTATGTTACTGATTAAAATTAATTATTGCTAAGATAAAATATACTTGAACACGTTACAATTTATGATGAAAAGGATATAACATATTTGAAATCACAACAGAAGTACAGATGCCTCGATACAAAAAAAAAAAAACATTTAGCAGAATTCAATGACACATACCGGATTGCAGGATTTAATCAGCTTCGTAGAAAAAAGGACGTGAAAAATTACATACGTGAAACGCTCATGTTCACGTTATCTCACTAGCACAAAGACACTTCACAAATTCGGATTTTGGTGAATGAAAACCCGGTTATCATATGACGAGATCACCGATTTCTTATTATTTACACACAACATCAGATGCTTCACAAGGTAAAAATTGGGTGAGGGAGAAAACGGAGATCACAGATTTCTTATTATTCACACACATCATCATACTGACTCAATCTTATTTCATCGGCCTTCGGAATCATGAAAATGCGTTAAAAATTTCTTCTTTCAGCTGGTTGCGACATCCGTAAAATAAAATACGCGAACAATTTTCTTTTTCTTTTATTTAGATATGAGATTCACATGTTTAATTATAAAAAAAATTTCTGCAGCACAGCAAAACATGAGGGAAAAAACTTCCAGAAGGACGTCCCCACACTGCTGGCTGCCGTCTCTCCCGTTCATCCGACTGTTGCCACACAAAAAAGATTAGAGAGTTCACTGAAACAAATTAGCTCCAGGCTGCAGCGGCTGCCCAGTTGACTGATTGGAGTGCTAGAAAGAGATCGTTTCACATTGCGGCGGCTGCCGAGTCAACTGACTGGAGCGCCGGATC
>JAWZYV010018998.1:0-24717 GCA_038373885.1 Cheiracanthium punctorium
GCTGAGTGACAGCTTCGCGCATCGTTCTGCGCATGCTATTCCTTTACCTAAATGTATAATTTAGCAATCTCAGTAATCCGTATAAAACTACGTGTAATCTGAGGAGGTTCATTGGGTTTTTGGATTACGAACGCAGCCCCACTGTGAAGAATGTAAACAAACTGCAGAATTGCAAGCAACAGGCGTTTCAGTTTAGACAGCAATCCACGACTGTGCACGAAAGAATGTAAATTATTTATTTAGAAATATGGAAGAAATTTTAAAGCTGTCCTCAAATAATTAAACTCTAATTGCAAAATTAGATATTGTTTCTAGTTTAGGATTGTGATATTTTTTCATGATTTTTAACTATATGGATAATTTGTCTCCAATGTAGTTTGAAGCTATGACTAGATAGGTTTATCCTTAGATTGACATGAATTTTAGTGCATGCTTTCTATGGATAGCACTTTCTGGTGTGGATTCTGTTATTAAATGTGCATATAAAATGCATAAGAATAAATCAATAGAAAACATGAAAGAATTGGTTTGTTAATTATTTTTTAAAAACATTTTGATTAAAAAGTCATATTTATACATTGTTTACAGAACTAGTTTTGTACGAGTGGTCGGTTTATTAAAATAATAATAATAAATAAATAAAACAGGAAGTTTGTGATGTGTTAATGTATGATTACTTATTGTTGCTTATGCTAAAAAACTATAGAATCTACTTTTTTAAAATCACTAAACTTGGCTACCAGCCTTTTTATTCTTTTGCAGTATTCTAAATTAGGTATGGAGTGGAACTTAAATATCTTGAATAAATGTGTTTTTTCTATTAAACTGACACCCTCTTTAATTTCACCTTCTTATCTCAATTCTTTCTGTTGTTTCTTTGACTTCGTGAAATCAAGGTTATACTATTGTTGTTCTCGTGTCCATGGACAGATGATTAAATGGTTAAACTGTACTTCGTTAAAATAAATCCTTATTCTTTTACCTAAAACTATTTCCACTCTGTTCTGCATGGAGCTGATATTAGGATTAGAAATTATTATGAAGATTTTTAGATTTTTTGATACTTACGTATTATTGCAGTGGTCATTTCCAACAAAGTATTTTTTCATCAAATGTGCTGGAAACTGTTGCCAATCGTATTTGAAACCATTAATAATTTCATGTGATTGGCATTTATCTTGGCGAGAAATCGAAATCGCCTGTCTTGTTTGAGTGCCGGGATAATACGCCAGTAGCAATTTTTCTATGAATACTGTTCTTACCTGCTGTTTAGATTCAAGAACCTAAATCATTTTATGCAGTCAAATATGATGTTTTTTTTTTTCTTTCAATTTTTTTGTAAATAACTTCTAAAGTAATTTAAATTGACTGACTGACAACTGATTTTTTTAATATCTATTGCTTGCATGTAGTCTGGTTTCCTGTGTAAATTATGTGAAAACATATTTTCAAGTAACACTGTAATTTACGATGTTGAAAAAAAAATCTCTTACATACAATCATCATGGAAGAATATAACTGTAAAACTCTATATACTACTCCTTTTATTATGATTGTTTTTTTTAATCAAATCATTGAACTAATAAATCTCATATGGACACCACATGACTTCCTTGTACCTCTATTAAACCTGAAATATTTTCGGGGCACTTCATCTAAACTTATTTCATTTGAAAGAGACAAAATACTGCAATTCTAAAGTTTACCGCCAAGCTGAGTTCAATTTTAAAGATTTGTTTCACTTAATTGGGCAATATTTTGACAAAAGCCAATAAGCTTGCGATAGCGAGATTTCAGTCACAGCTGTAACAGTTATTCATCACAGATTTTTAATGAAATGAAGGTATCTATAGACCCTTAATATATTTTAAGTTTTTTGGGTGACCCTGTAAAATAAATTACTCAGTCCACAGCAATCAAAAGCACAGTTAGATGTTACAATAGTTCTAAATACAAAATTTCAACATTCTACGGCTAAAAGTTTTAGAGTCATGCAAAATGCATAGTTTTTTTTGGTGTTAAATTAGCGATATTTTGGCAAAACTCAACACGGTGGATGACAAATAACGAGATTCTGTGCATGGACCAAACAATGAACGACTACAGACATAATATATTGAAGACAGTGGCGTAGCCAGGGGAGGGGGGGGGTAATAAGGGATCACAACACACACACCCTGAAATTTTTGCAATACAAAATGTATATTCTTCACTCCCTCACCACACACATGTATACATATATGTGAGTTACAATAGTAACCCCTCCCATGAAAAATTTCTGGCTACGTCACTATTTGAAGATGTCTATAGACATTAATGTATTGGAATTCTGGTAGTTGCATATTATCCTGATAGACATTCGTGCCAAAATTATTTTTTCGGAAAATGTGCTGGCAAACTGTAGCCAATTGCAGGGGCGTAGCCAGAAATTTTTGATTGGGGGGGGGGGGGGGGAGTTACGACTACTAAAACTCATATATATGTATATCGCGTGTGTGATAATGTAGTGAAGAATATACATTTTGTATGGCAAAAAATTCCCCATGGGGGGGTTATGACCCCCATAACCCCCCCCCCTTGGCTACGCCCCTGGCCAATTGTATTCGGAACCATCATGATTTCCTGCAACCTGGATTTATCAAAGCGAAAAATCGCTCATCTTGGCAGACTGCAAGGATACATGCAAGTACCAAAATTCTTTTGGGTGGTCCTCTAAATAAACTCTCCAGTAGATTGGAATAAAAAATCTAGGTGTACAACTAGATGTTACAACGATCTTATATATAAAATCTCAGCAATCTACGACTAATAGTTTTTGAGATATGCAAATTAAATATATACATATATATACCAAAAGTTGCCAAGTTTGGTGACTTTTAACGCAGTTTTTGAGGGAGGTGGCTGAACGTCACCGGACCATTATCCAACCATATGGTAAGATGTTATTCTGCTTGAAATGAATGAATGTTTCTAAAATTGCCATTGGCTGTAATTTGTTGGAATTTTTCTGAGTGCTCCTGTAGAACTGTAAATGATAAAGATACCATTTTTGATGGCAAGATTCATTTTGTAATCCTTAACAACATATATCATTTTTGATTTATTTGAAATAACTTAATATCTCTAAATTACACTTTAATGAATTTCTGCCCATAAAATATAATGTATGGATGTAGATGTTACAACAATCCTAAATATAAAATTTCAACATTGTACGACTCGTACTTTTTAAGATATGTGAGTTACCTACATACACACGTACGTACAGGCAGTGGCGGATCCAGAAATTCTCTTTTGGGAGGGGCTAAATTTTGATAAAAGCTTATTTCACCCAAAGAAAATATACAATAAAGCAAAATTTTAGTCTAAACAAATGTAAAAAGGATTTTTACATTTGTTTGGGAGGGCTAAGTGATTAAAAAAGATCACTTTACATATTCAAAGTGCATAATGAAGCAGAATGTTACTCTCTAGCAATCTCTTTTGGGGGGGGGGGTGAAGCCCCCAAGTCCCTCCCCTGAATCCGCTACTGCGTACAGGCGCCAGGAAACACTGATCAAAATGGTCTAGCTGTCAGTCAGAATGCTTGTACATGAATTTATATGAACATACATACATGTGTACAATGAGATGTCAAGCAAAAACTCAGTAAATTTAGAGGTAGTCAAAATCTGGATACCGAATTCTTTTTGCGATCACATTATTTTCTTTGTACGTCATACAAGGAAGTAAAAATATTAGTGTTTATAAATTGTATAGACACACACACACGTACAGTGCCCCTAGAAAGTGATAACATGCTTTAATTCTTTATCTATTAAAGATAATTAGGCAGTGTGAATTGAATAAATGTTTAAAATAAGGTTAAAAAAAAAGACTATGTTAAGAGAAAATGCCTCTTGTTAATTTTCACAGAGTTACACTTTTTAAAATTTCTTAGAACTACCTTACAAAAAAATTCCTAGAAAATAAAATGTACCCCATGCACAAATGAGGTGATGTACAAAATTTCAGCCTTTCATCATATAACGTCTTAAGGGATATCTATAAACAAAGGTGACTGGGGTCTATACTTGAATTTGAATGTAAAATATTCTTTCATAATATCTGTATGACCCTTAAAATGTGATTGTGATTTTTTTCCTTTCAAGAGCTACTGAAAATTAGTTTAAGTCAGTACTTATTATCTTCATACCTTTGACACTTTTTCAGGATATAATTATCAAATTTTGTCCATCACCTCATCAGAATATGGAGCACATTTTACAGATTGGAGATATTTTTGTATGCGGGTTATATACAAAAAGTGTATCTTTTTGGAAATTAATGAAAGAAATTTTTCAATGAGAAAACATTTAATTGCTCCAGGGCTAGCAGCAATTTCTGGCAAAAAAAGGTGCCGGAGCCTTAATATTCTTATGTTAATACTCAGTAGCGAACTGCAAACCCCTGTAATATGGGGTTGGTAGCACATTTAATTAAAATAACAATAATTTAAAGATTTTCCCATATAATAATTATTTCACAGAACAGTGATATAAAATTAAATAGTCGGAAATTAGCAGGAAGAAATATAAACATTATACAGAAAACACCCAAATTCTGGTGGTCTCAGGACTCTCAAATCTGGTCGAGGTGAAGCGAATATGATTTGTCGTGTCTGCTAAAATCAGTTTGTGCTTGAAAAGGGGAAAATTTATGAATTAATGTATACTAGTGTTGGGCTTCGGAGCAAAGTATTCATGAGCTTTGCCTAATATGTAAAAATTCACCCAGAAAAAAGAAATACAGGGTCAGAGTTCCAGCTTTTGATTTCTGTTCTGATTCTAACTTGAAACAAAATTCAAAAATGTAATTGTAGAATTGTTTAGTACAGTTTTATGAGCTAACATTGCGAAACATGTTTTCCATCTTATAATAAAAAGGCAGAAGCTTTATGGAATTATAAATTTACATTTTGCACTCATGTTTACTGTCAATTTAAATAATTATGCAACTAAGTAAAGAACACATTAATTGGTCTACGTCTTTAATTTAGTTGATTTATTGGATTATTTTTTTAATTCATATTCATACGTATTAGATTAATTACATGTACAAATATGTTATGCGATGCATATGTTACACTTCTTTATTAATGAGATAACTGGTCTTATTTTACAGGCATTTACATATTTAAAAGAACACTATGATAAATAATAACAAGCAGTACATTTATTTTTTATAAAAGAAAAAAAAACAATCTGAATATATCGTAATAGAAATTTAAATAAACACTTTTTTAATATAAATATTAATGAAATTTGATGTTTTCTAGGGCATACAGAATATCCGATGAATTATAATTCAAAAACAAAACTTTATTATTGCATAAATCTAACAACGTAAGAAAATTTCGCATGCACAACAATGATATTTGTAAACAAACAGTAATCCGAATGACCTGCCGAATCTTAAAATAAACATTGTGTTTATTCCCGTACATAATGTTGTCTTTCCGAACGCAGTACCAGCGGAAAAAGTCGCTTGAAATATCATTAAAATATTATATGTTAAGCTTTTTAAAATATTAAACGCCACCTGGGACACAAAAGTCGAAGGTCTGATTAACAAATTCCATCCATTACAATCATCCAAAAAATTAAATTTAATACTTTTTTTGAATGTTGAAAATCGGGTTTTTCCCATTGAAATACATTACGAGAACCCCAAGCTGTCACGCAAGACGGCGACCGATCGCAGAGAGGAGGGGTTCGTCGAAATGCTCTATTGCCTCTGAAACTCCGGCGCTCACGCGCAGTAAACCTGTTCAAGAGACCCGCGATTGAACGGCCAGTATGTTTTTTTTCAACATTTGTAAAATAGAAATAATGTTTTATATATTTCTGAAAAGTAAGACTTATAAGGTGGATATTTTTCTTTTTTTTCGCCGCTAAGTTAAGCACACCATGTTAATTTCCCATAGGATTGAGAAATTTTAATTGTATCTTTTTATTACGTCCAATTTAAAGTTTTTTATGCTCATATTCGGTAACGGGACGGTAAGTATTCTTTGATTCATTAGCCAGAATTGTGAATTGTTTCTTGTAGTATTTGTAAATGTCTAAAATAACTTGAATTTGCTTAAGCCTACCGTCCGGTCCTCTGAAGGACCAACTCTTTCTGACCGGTCCTTTTGGATCCGCTCCAAGGAAGAGGAACGGGACCCGTTGCTTTTGGACAGGATCGGAACCGGTCCGGACAGAGAGGTACGATTCCGGATCCATTTGGCAGGAAGAAGTGGATCCGGACGCGTATGTCAGAGCAGGCTTCATCCTTAGCATACTCATTTCAGCAACAGGAATACGGAAACGGTTCCTGAACCGGACAGATTTCGAAACGGATCTGGATCCAAATGACAGAACAGTGGTTCGGTCTGACAGAGATGACCGACTTCGGAACCAAATGACCGAAAGAAATGCCTTCGGACTCTTCGGACACAAATGACTGATTCGGAACCAGATGTACGAAAGGAACGGGTCCGGACCCAAATGACCTAAAGGAGCGGATCCGGTTCCGGACCAGGTCCATTTTTAGAGATGGATCAGCTCCTGACCTGTTCCGGTCGAAACAAAATGTTGCATAAATGTGACGTCAATTCATTCAAGAACTAGTTTCGCTAGCACCAGTTTATTATTTTTATAATGATTTATCAAAGATTTTGTGGCAATATATTTTTCGCATTTATTTACAAACAGACAGAGTAGCTCACCGTACGGGAGTGTCTACGCTTCCGGCTTATGGACGGACGCGGAGACAGCTCGTCTCTGCGTCCGTCCTATAAACGCATGCGCAGTCATTTTCCACTGTCCCCTGATTAAAGGGGGAAAGCAGTTTTGGTCGCCAACCAGGAGTTTACGGAGTTCATCGCCAACGTGCCAATAATGGCCCACAGGGTTGCAAATAAAATAAGGCTTCCCGCGTTTTCATTTTAACGGTCGTTTCGCTGATTACATGGTGTAAGCTGTAGTCCGATGGATATATTAAAAAAAAAAAAATATGCTTGATAGAAGGAGGTAAATATTGCTTTTTTTAAAAAGAAATATAGTTCTCAGATTATTAAGCAATAGGTTGTTTGTGTGCATTTTTCTGCGTTCAATTTTCCTTGAATATGTATCTCTATTGTGTAATCAATTTCTGAATGTGATTTACTGGCCGTAAACTTGTTTATTGCATTGCAACCTGATTTTCTCTTTGATATTATTTTATTTTTAAACGTAAAATTGATTAAAAATGTAAAGATGTGTTAATATTTTCGTGAAATTTGATATTTGTATAATTCACATAGGGACAGCTACAAAAGATATGCTGACATTTCCTACTCAAAATGAAGCTTAATAATAATACTGGTACATTCAAAAGACGAACTATAAATTTATATTTAATATGTGTAAAAGTCGATTAACATTTTCATTTAGCGATTGGAATTTATTGTAATTGGATCATCAATTTAAACAATATCTGTATATTCTCTTTCATTTGTTGTATAATTTGTTGCATAATAAATTGTTTATTCTTTATCATTTAGAAGTATGATTCTAATCAATGATTTTTTTCACTAATCTTTTAAGATTTTTGTTGTATCCATGAGTATTTTTTCCTAATCATGTAGTAATTAATATTGTTGGAAATAGTTTGCATTTACACACAGTAAATTGCTGTTAAATCTAATTAAAATCTTTCAAAATAGATAATTCTGTGATTTTTTCTTGCCTTCTCCCTTCCCTTCTGAAAAAATAAGAAAATGGGTTTGATGTAATTTTGAATTTTTCTGTAAGTAGCTTATTTGATTAATTCCTTTTATTTGTTACATACTAAAGATGAACAATTTTTCATAGAGATTTTAAATTGCTTTCAAAAGATTTACATACCTAAAAAAGCAAATTCGCCAAAACAAAACCCAAGTCAGTCGAACTTGCTCCCCCTCCTCTCAGATCAAACTTTATTATAGACAGCCAGTTTCTTTGACTCACAAAACATACTTCTTTAATAGATATTACATCTTACCTGTTTCTAGTCTTCTGAATTATTTGAATATGAAATATATATCTATATATAGTACAAAAATTACAAGCCCAATCATGTTTTTGCTTAATATACCTTGTGGTCTAAAATTTTTCAGCTATCATTTATTCATTGTATTATTTGTTTCCTTAAGGTTGTGAATTCATACATTTATTGCTTTTGGAAAGTAAAGTTTCGCCACGCAACATGTAGCTGAAAGAAAAGCCAGCTGGACTGTGTTCAGAGTCTGGATGATTTTCCTTTCCTGTCTCTGAATGCGGTCTTGCTAGCACATAAAAAGATAAAGGAAGATATTTAAACCTGGAAAATAGAATGCTGACAACATCATTGTTTTGCAATGAGATTCCTGATACGGCATCTGCTTCAGAAGTAGGTCTTTAAAAAGTGAACTTTATGCTACTAAATCTATATTGTTACATTGACCTTCATGTTTCTCAGCTTATGAAACACATTTACTTATTTATTACAAAAATACTTTTATCATCCAAATTTAATCTGTTATTTTTTTTTTCTGAACTAAGCTGTTCATTAAAAAAAAATCCTATTTTGGAATGGATATTAACAAAGTACTAAATAGATATGTAAAATGAATAATTGAATTAGTTTTGTAAATAATTAATTCTTTGAGCATTTTGAAAAAGGGAAAAATATGGCTGCATATGAAAGAAGGAGGTTGTTAAGTGGCTAAACCCACCGAACCCAAGAATAACCTGTTTCTTCACATCATTGGAAAGATACAACAGTAAAGTATCATAAGCTGTGTTGTATTTAGACCATGGCTAGTGGGGCGTAAATAACTGTCCGTGACGTGACCAAAAATACCATGTAAGTATTGTCTAACATCCTTATCATGCATTCAGCAGTGTTTTTTAGCATGCTTCTAAATATTTTGTTTCTCAGGGAAACAACCAGCTGATTCAGCAATGACAAAATCAATTTCTCAGGGTGTCGACAGATCAGGGAAATCATGGAAAAATCAGGGTACTTTATCAATCTGGAAAAATCATGGAAGTATCAGGGAATTTTGCAAAAATATTTAAAAATCAGGGAACTTTCGTTTTTGCCTAGTGAACTAGATCATTTTTAATTGTCAATCTGATGCGCGGCTCCGTTCTGGATCCCACGATACTCAACTGATGCACAGATAGACATTTTATGAATCCGAAACCAGAATACAGATCATACGAGAACATAGAAGTATGAATCCGAGACTCAAGTGATGTAGGCACTATCACTATACGAATCCGAAAAAGCCCATGTATTCGGACTCGTTCTAAGATGCGGATCATACAAGAAACCAGATATGCGAATCATATCGGCATGTGAATTGCTTCCTGAATAATGTCATAGGTAAAATGAATGGTGAAAGCAGGGCCCGATTAACCTCTGAAGTGAGGGGAAGCTCAGTCTTATTTTGGGCCCCTCATCCTCTTTTTGTTTGGGAAAAGTAAAGTTTGAATGATTTTCTTTCATAGAAAAGAAATTTCATTGATTTAATTAGTTCTAATCATTTCCTTTGATAAAAGCGTTTTATTCATTAATTTGAAATTTTCTTTTAATAAAGATATTTTATTCATTAATCTTCATAATAGTTTAGTTCATTGTAACGAGATTTTACAGTATTTTTGAAATTACTTTAAACATTAACAAATAACTAAAAACTTTACCTTAATGGAACATTAAACGGTACTTACGTATTATCCTGGCGGTCATTCCCGCCAAACTGTTTTTTCGTCAAATGAGTTGCCAAACTGTTGCCAATCGTATTCAAAACCATTAATAATTTCATGTGCCCGGCATTTATTTCGGCAAAAAATCGCTTGTCTTGGCGGACCGCCGGGATAATACGTAAGTAACCATTAAACTTTATTAATTTAGTCCTATTTCTCATTAGACATGGCTTTTTTTCAGGAAATCTTTGTTTGTTTTGATGACATCATAAAAATCACAACACAGAAGTTAAGAATTAATTTTGACATTTAGAAGATTTTTAATATTACATATTAAAAGTCTACCCCTTTCTGCCGGCCAAATAATCCCCATAATCGAAAAAAACTCTCAACTGCACCAGATGTCCCAGGCAAAGACATTGCAAACAACCAATTTAGAAATGTTCGACATGAAGCATCAAGACCAAGTACCACTTCTCTTCATTAAAAATGTTTACAATAACTTAAAAAGATCATTTAAAAACAAAATTTTGAATTTTTATCACAGTTTTTCAGTCATTTTTGGGCCCCCCCTTCAAATTCTGAGGGAAGCTCAAGCTTCCCGAGCCTTTTCAGTAATCGGGCCCTGGGTGAAAGATGATTTAGTCTTCTACTGCTCGGTTGTGTTTTTTAAAGTGATGGGGCATTTGAGTGATGCCTGCTAAGCTCCCCCGCAAGACTATTTTTTTTATATAGATAGTGCTCATTTTTTAGCCTTTTTACATATTTTTTTTTAATTTGAAACGATACATTGATTGAAATAAAATTAGTTGACTAGGTGGCCATTTTATTTTGATCAGTCATGCTTACGCATAAAATTGAACACTATCTTTATGAAACGAGGAAACTTTCTGCTACATAGTATTGTCTTTTAGTGTTCAACTAAATTTTATGTTTGGATTTATGAAACTGAACTACAATTTTATTAATATTAAGCATTTTTGTGGTTTTCTATTATTTATTTCCCTATATGAAGCATTCACCTGTTGGTGCATGATACACAATGGTGATTTACATGAAAGATTATAGTATGTATATAATTAGTTCTGGAAATTTGATAAAGATAGTCAGGGAAAAATCAGGGAACTTTTTTTCTCAATTTCTGTAGCCACCCTGAGCAATATAAGGGATTGTTGTAAGATTCTAATAGGTGCATATTGGTCATTCAGAGATTGCAAATAATATGATCCCTAAACACAAATTAAAAAAAATAATAATAATAACAATAAAATGTCAGAATTTCTAGACGATCAATTTATCACTTAATCAAAGTAATGAAGGCAAGTAGAATTTTCTTTAGTAAGAGGTCCACCGCATTTAAGCTATAATACCAGCAACCTTTAAAAAGAGCCTTAGACTATATTTTACAAAAACCATTTTTACTTATCAATAAAGTGTTCACGATTTTTTCTATATTTGTCCATCATGCTGTATTTGCTATAAAAATGCATCAACTGCTACAAAATTTTTCATGTAATTCATTAATATGAACTCTAAAAATGATCTGCTTGACATTAATAGTTTTTTTAGACATCTGCTAATTCCACTTTAAACTATTAGCAGTCATTGCTTAAAATGCCTTATAATGATACTCATCTATTTAAAAAAAAAAAATGGTGGAATTCATAAAAGAATGCTTTAAAAAAAAAAGTGTCTGTAGCATTTATATAGCTCTTTTGGCCAAAATAATATGCATATACTTTAATATCTTATTTGCTTAAACCTGTTTACCTTCTTTCAGTTCTTATGAATCTTCTTTTATCAGGAAGCAACAATGAACATAGAAAAGGAATCAAGTGCAAAATAAAAATTTGTCATGGATAACTGTACCTATACTTGGTTATATGTATGATGGATGAATACACAGTTTTGTCTACTGAAAGTTCTACTTCACAGATATGCCTCTACTAAAAAGACACAACCTTGCAAAAGCACAATGCTAAGCTCTTGAAAAGCATTCAGAGACCCTCTTGAGACTGCAGTTTGGCAATCTCATGTCTGTGTCACCACTCCATTCCTAGAAAGTCATCCAGAAGTTGATGTCTGATGAGTGTCATTGAAGGATAACCGTGTGTGATGGACAGTGTTTTTCTCATTCTTTATAAGTGCTACGTATTATAAATTTTATGTGCCACATGCCATAGTCATAGATTTTGACTTGGTCTTGAGAGAATCAAACTGGGCACCACAAATAGTTGCTGCTGTGAGCTGAAAGATATGTGTTCAATTTTTATAGATCATCAATAAAATTAGTGAGTGGTGGGAGTTGGAATCAAACCTGAGCTATAAAAAGTAGAGTAAGGCATTAAACCAGTAGTACCAGTTCTCTAGCCTTCAAATGCCGATATTCAGTTTTGTCAAGATGGTGATTAGCATGTCTGCCCCAACCTTAACCTTTTAGTACACAGTTTGCAGTGCATTTAATATGCAAAGCTGCATATCCATACACCCTTTCAAAAAATATGCGATTGCAAGTCAATTTTATTATAAAGGGTTGTTCTTTATAAAATGTGGATTATGTAGTATATAATAATTTCTAACATTTATTATCAGCATGCTTTTTTTTTCAAAAAATCAATCAGTTGCTCATAAATTAACATAGGAAATTTCTCTCACAATCAAATACCTTTTGGGGTGCATGAACTATAAATATTGATCTTTCTAGAAAAATATGTGTAGTAAAGAGTTAAAGATTACAAGTTCTGAAGTTTCATACTTCAGTTCACCCAAATCAAAGGACCTGTGTTCGAATTCATACTTTATTAAAGAACACCTCTTACATGAAACAAATATGAGCATTAATTCTCTAGTATATATCTTAAGAACATGTGATCACAAACTCAAGAAAATGGCATGTGTACTTTTTATCCATTTGGATAAAGCCTGTAGTCACAACTCTTGAGTTCTTGGTTTGATACCAACTTCCTCCATGTGCTGCCTAGTTATTGATAACCTGAATAAACTCGTATCTTTCATTTCTCTATAAAGAAGTCTAATGGCAAAAACAGCACAATTCTGTCCTTAGACAGTAGTGATCCTGTGACAGGTGGCACATAAAGTCTGCAATAAAAGGTCTGGGTCCATAACCTGTGATAGCCGGTCCACTCTACTTGTGGTATATGCAACCTTAATGGGCCAGCGTTATGTTAATGACATTCTTGGACCCCACGTGGGACCTATCCTAAATAGTCTCCCAGGGGCAATTTTCCAGCAACATAAAGCTTATCCTCATACAGCTAGAGCTGCTCAAGACTTACTATGCCATGTTCAGACTCTTCCATGGCCGGCCCGCTCGCCCTGACTTGTCCCCTGTACAGCACACATGTTATCAGCTGAAACGCCAAATGATACACTGTCACTCGGTATATTATTTGAAGGTGGCTGCTCAAGATTTGTGGGCCCATCTGCCTCAGCACAATATCAGATGTCTAATCAACTCAATGCCAGACCGTGTTATGGCATATATTGCAGGAAGAAGCGGTCCAACGCACTATTGAAATTGCCCTGTATTTGTGTAATTGCACACTCTGTATTTGTTTAATTGTCTTGATTTTGGGATCAAGTGAATCTCTCATCTATATGTCTATTAAATTAATTTCTTTCCATCTGATGCTTTCTTCTCGGGGAACTATTTCAATATTACTGTGTTTTAATTGTGTGGAGCAATGAACGGTGGACTTATGAGGCTGAGCAACAAAGTATTTGGTCGATTCTAGCAATGAGGCTAAAGGACCATGCCTAATATTCAAAATGTATTTATCTGACAGAAATGTCATCATGTACTGATAGTGAAGTCCACGCGTTGTATGTGGACTTTGAAAAAGCGAGAGATGAATGGGATTGGGGCTGGAGCCATCTGTCATTGAAGGCAAGAAAGAGAAATGCGTGCTCGGTTGTCTGGGTCATCAATGAAGGGAAGCGCGTGACGTGGACTGATTTTGATGGCAGCCATTCTGACATCTGCATAAAATAATACACAATCATCTGTCCTTTAAGTGACATCACATTGTTGCAAAATACTTATCTGTCTGATTCATAAATTTGAAAGTCTATTGTGTAAGGAATATTCCAGTAATCAGTCTAGTTAACAGGACAAAGCACAAACTTTATTGGTTGTAGAAATTTGATAAAAAATATCTATTGCCAATTCACGGAAATTATCAAACAATAACATGATTTTAAACAATCAGCTAATCTTCAGAGCATAAACTACAGAAATACAATGGGCTTTCCTGATTTTTCTGGATGGGGTTTTCTCCCCTTTCTTTTAATGATTTTATGATGACTGTCTCCTCTATCTTGTATATTTCATCGTGATGGGGCTTTCAAGATTAAGTTTGAAAGGAAGCTTGTGACGAGGACTGGTTTTTATCCCGCGAATTCCACGTGGTAAGGCGTTATCCGACCGGACAAACGGAATTCATTTTTCCGGCCAAGATGTAGCGCGTGCGTTTGCGATCTCGTGTCGTCGCACTACTCCGCCCCGCGAGAGTCAGTCAGAGGTTAATGAACGATGTTCCTAGCGTTATAGACATAGCCACGCGTTGTATGTGGACTTTGAAAAAGCGAGAGATGAATGGGATTGGTGCTGGAACCATCTGTCATTGAAGGCAAGAAAGAGAAATGGGTGTTCAGTTGTCTGGGTCATGAATGAAGGGAAGTGCGTGGCGTGGACTGATTTTGATCCCGCGAGATAGATTAAGGCGTTGTCCGACCGGGCAAAGGTAAAAAATTGCCGAGATGTAGCGTGCGCGTATGCGATCTCGTGCCGCCTCAAATTTATTCTGAATTTGTAATTTTTCAGTTTTTTTTTTTCGCAAACATAACCTAAACAGCAGTGCCGTGCGAAAAAAGGCCCTATAACTGCCTTTATAAGATTATTGTTTTTCCCTTTAACAATCATTCGAGTGTAGTAAATGATTATCGTTTTGTGAAATGATGGAATATTTCAAGTAAAATAGAATATAAGGAAGACGCCCAGGCAGGCCCTGATAATAGCACGAGCACTTGTGGGTCCGTGCCCTAGAAACACAAGCAGAAATAGGAACCTAAGTTAAGACCTATATATAAAGCCACAAAATTTTAAAAATGCCTGTCCACAAAATTGTTACAGTCATGCCCTGGCGACGCCACGAGCAGTTTTCGCCATATAAAACAATGAAGCAGGAGGCAGGAATTGAACTTCTGCCAACATATCCTATTTGCAGGAACAACTGTCTTCCAACAAGACGTGGCTTTACCCAACGATATCAATTTCTAACAAAAGCGTTGCACACTAGATGACTTCAAAACCTCTCGCTCGTGGCGTCCCAATAAGGCCGTTTCTACCTTTGGAATACTGATGTGTTATCTTCCAAGTAAAGTTTCAGTTTAAACCGAGATATTTGATTTCCCTCTCTCACAGATTCTGAGCTATGACGACTTTAGCTTATTATAGTCAGGTATGCTGCTACAGAGCAAACAGCAGGATTGAGCAGATCCCGAAAATTTTCGATTGGATTAAAGAACAATTTGCATTGAAAGGTGGACATGGTCCAACAGGATAGTTATATATCTATCTTCATGCCTAGTCCCAAGGGCGGATCCAGAAACTTTTTTCGGAGGGGGCGCAAATCGTGAATACTCATTTTATCTAGCGTAAAGAACACTCAATATTGGTGAAAGCCCCATTTATTTAGTGTAAATATATTTTTCTCGGAGGGGGCGCACGCCCCCTGCGCCCTCCCCCTGGATCCGCCTTTGCCTAGTCCCATCCACAACGATGAGTAGTAGTTTATCTGTCCAGTTGGGTAACAGCTGCAACTGATATCCTTCTTTTGGTACCATCTCCTTCCATACTTTTCTTTTAGTTCTGCATCTGGTGTTGTCATATATTTGCCACAAATCATATATCTTTTTTATGATATGAAGATGTTCTAAATTGTGCGAAACAGGGAATCATCGCACTCTGGAGTACCACTGAAGCAGAAGTTAACAGTTCAATTAGGGGCAACCGTCCATGCAACGAGACTGGAGAACGACACTAACATTTCATAATGTATCAGCTCTAGAGTTCAACTGGTTCAAGTAATAAAGGGAAAAAATCTACGAGAGCCTTTTAAATTTGTTCATTTACATGATTTTTAGTTATAGGAATCACTGTTGAGCATAACAAGAGAAAACTTGATGTCTCCAGAAGGTAGACATAGCAGTGACAAGCGCATATGTAGAATGATAGATACTTAAATGATATTTTTTCCCATTTGTTTTAGAAAAAATCTATTTTTAGAAATATACTAGTATCTACACAGTCCAGTCACATTAATGTGACCACTTTATCAAAAGCCAGAATATCCCGATTACTCAGAGCGGATCGCTGAGAGACGCGCAGGGAGAGAGTCACTTACCCCCTTATTCACCAAACATTTGATGCGCGTGCTAGCACGTCAGGCAGTGCTACATCGAGGGTTAGTTGAAAAATGGTATTCACCACGCCTAACACTAGAACTAGCACCCGGTCAAAACCCGATCTAGCACTTGAAAATTAATCCTCCGAATTCGGAGGATTAGCATTGAAACAGCGCTCAACGCATGTGCAGTGAAAGCTCAGGGGCTCAGCGAAGCTGTAACTCTGCCATATTTATTTACATTTCTAGAACGACCCAGTACCGCGAGTCTCTGATTTGATTTGAGTAGTCCGCTAATTTAAATATAAATTTTTGCACAAATGCATGCAGATTAAACACAGCAGAAATTTGCTTTTGAAGGATTGTGTGCTCTGTGACTTTTTATGAATATCTAATCAGAGTTACGGGTATTTGTTTTCGTTAGAGTTGGGATGCTACCGTTTCATTGTATGTTTAAAGTTTTGTTTCCTTTCGTCTTTATATACTGTTGATCATACTCTATTTTTGTAAAACCTTCACGGCTCATATATTTCTAATACTTCTGATTAATACAGGCTATACAGTATTTTTTTTTATCCGTACGATTTTTTTAACGTGTTTTTAATTTAAATTCTCTACGTTTACTGTATTAGTGCTTAAAATATACTATTATAAGCTGTCGTATCTAATTAGTACATGTTAAAATGCATGCTTTACAAAATGTGCTACATGTATTAAAGATTTTAAAATATTATAATTTACTTTGTTTATAATTAACACAGTGCACAAAACCACCTAGGTGTTTATTTCTATCTATATAGTAATACTCAAATATTTTGATGATGCCATAGAATTTCTTTTAAAGGCATAGGTTAATTTATTATATATAATAAATTATGCTGACTCACTAGCTGAAATTGGTTTTACTAGCTGAATGGCAGGCATGTGGAGCAGATAAAAATGTAATTCTGCTTCACACTTGCTATTTTGCTGGAAATATAAGCTACCATTCTTTTATGAAATAAAAAATGAATGATGGTGCTCTTGCTGTGAGGTCACATTGAAAAGAAGACTGATTTAACCCAACCAGCTGATTCTAGGCACAGCATTTATCTCTTGGGAGTACAGAATTTTTTTTCTAGATCTGCCATTGATCGTACGCCTGTGAAACTTGAGGTAAGTGCTTTTGTTTAGTTAAATGGTTTAATTTTATGTATAGACTGGTTGAATATTTTTGAGTAGCTATGCTGCAAATTGTTTAACCCATTGTAGTTATTTTAGGTTAAAAGTGGACCACTGATTGTCAGTCTTTTTAATTGCTGTACAGCAAATTTTGGGATTTACAAAAATGTTTTTGGACTTACATTGAAATATTCGTTAAGGATTTCTTTTCTTTTTTGGGTTGTTTTGTAGTAAGTTTAGTTATTTTGTTTCAACTAGTAAATTTAGGGATGCAACATTCTACATACTGCATTTGGCAAATATGCCAGATATTACAAATATCCAGCAGTATATCTGTCCTAAAATTTTGTACTGCGAAATAACGTAGTATACATAATAAGTTCTAAAACAACAAATGTAATTTTTTAAATCGAAATACAGTAGAACCTCGATTCATCATTTTTCATGGGGTGCGTAGAAAAAAACGATGAATGAGGAAAAACGACAAATGCGGGTTCAAGTCAAAATAAGTAGAAAGCAATCTTTATGCATACACGTATAGCAACAAATACTAATTTCTTACAAAATTGTAAAACAAATAAATCGAAGATGAACATTAAATGATACATTTTAAAATTTCAGTTATTTTATATGGGGTTACTCATCATTTTTAAAAATTTAACGGTAAATTTTCAAGATTTACGATACTGCACCTTTCATGTGATTTTATGTTTGTATAAAAACGTTCATACAGTTTCAAATACCATTATTGCTTCAGACAAACTTCGTACTAGTGTACTCTCAGCCTTATCGGCATGAATATTATCCTCTGCTTTTCCATTACATTCATTTTTTGCATTATCACACGTTTCTTTCATGTTTAGGATACCACATGCCTCACCGTCTTGATTAATGGAATTATAATCATTAAGTTTCATGCTATTTAAATCTTCTTCAAAATGCAACCACTGTTCATCTGATCATCAATGAACCAAGAAACAATTACAGTTTGCATGCCATATGGATCCACTTCTTAACATTCAATTTCATTTTGGTCAGGAGAAATATTTTACAACGATGAATGCGGGAAAGTCACTTTTGGTAGAACGATACATGCGGGCTTCTTTAACGCTATTCAAATACAATCTGTGCAGGGACCATAGAAATAGGACGATCAATCTGGGAAAACGATGAATGCGGGAACGATAGATTGGGTTTCTACTGTATTTCACTTTTAATGATTTTTCAAATTACATTTTTATCACATGAAGAAAACAGGAAAAAAAATTAAGCACTTTTAGCTTTTTTCAAAATAGCAAATTTTGATGCAGTGGAGCATTTTTGCAACTGAAGAAGGGTGAATCTTTTGTACCACCTGAAACAATCATCTTGATACATAGCCATTTTTATGTGTGCTATTTTACAATTCTTTTAATTATTTTAAATTTCAACATTAGTCTTGGGCTGAGTGTTCTTGTTAAAAATAGTAATTGTTCTTCATTCTTTGATAAATTTTTGTTGCTTTTTTATTTTCAAAAATTAACCATGTTTCTAGCCTCTCGTTGTATGCAGGGCATAGCCTGAGGGGGCTGCAACTCTCACCGAAATGGGACCCCTTTACTTAGCTTAGAGTTTGATACTTAATTTACAATTCAACTTGAGCTTACAATTTGATGACCGACCCTCCCCCTCCCCCCCTTTCTGAAATAAAATCATGGCTATGCTACTGGCGGCTTGCAGTTATTTAAATTGTGAAAATCTATTTAAATGGAGGTTCACAAAATAAATTTGCAGACAAGGACGTACCCAGGGGGGTGGTCCAGGGGGTCCGGACCCCCTCCGAAATTTCAGATTTTGTAAACAAAATAATAATGATGAAGTTTTGTTGTATAAAATTCTGCCTTTTTCACCGTCTGGACCCCCTCCGAAATTTTTTTCTGGGTACGTCCCTGTTTGCAGATATGACATACCTTACAAATTAAAACACATTTGCATTTCCAGCAGTTAAAGGAAAGGAAGTTAAAGGAAAACAATGCATGCAACTGAAAGAAAACAAGTAATTTATGGTCTTACATTTCGTCACCAAGATAAGTTTTAGCAAAAGTGTTGTCTTGATTCTTTATTTCTTTTTTTTTTTTTCAAAGGATAATATTGAAAAATGTAATTGCTTTAGCTCCGAAACACTTATTTTACTCTCATCTGTTTCCCCCCAAATGTTGTTCTGAGGAACAAAACATCATAAGCCTATCATCTTCTGCTTACCAGTTTTACATTTAGAGATTGCTTTTTGCTTAAATATTTATTTATATTTTTAAATCATGCATTGCTACGTCTTACTTGATCTAGCATGTGCACCCCCTCAGAAAATGTAAAGCAATTATTAAAAGAAGCATTTTAAAACATTTTTATTAACTCTAGAAACAATAAAGGTTTAAAATACCTGATCCCCCTGCCCCTGGAAACGGTAACCTATATATGCTACTGTAATTGTTATTTCCGTTAATATCCATTTTTTAAAACTTATTATCAACTGAATATATCATTCCAAAACTTGATTAATCTGAAATCATTTCTCATAAATTTTCGACGAAGCGTTGTTAAATATTTTGAAACAATGTCATTTATTTGGATTTGACTTAACTATGTTCACATGTACATACAACGATACGGTTTAATTAATTTTTCTTATAAAGAAAATGATTATTGCTTACCTTAGATGTATCTGATGGTTGGAAATTGCATCTTGGAATGCTTCTTATCCGTTTATTTTTTAGTTGAGGGTCCTTAGAAAATCCAAACACAGTAACACGGGGTCCATTTTTATAATTTCCTCGGCAATTTGGAACACAACAACTTGAATGGCATCTTAGAAGAAATATTCAACACATGCTAACAAGTAAAAAATTAGTGCGTGATACCTCACAATATGAAAGGAAAAATTCGAAACACGCGTGATTTCAAGCGAGAGCAACTTGTAGAACGCAAAGCACATGGTGAAACATACCGGTAGAACGACTTTCAAAAAATGCTCTCCTTCCTTAGGGGACGGGTGAAGAAGGCCTAGATATGACTACGTCACACAGCATTCTAGTTCCTGCGCGCAGGCTTTGTTATATATCTCCCGTGGGTGGTGGTTGAGTACGGTGCATGCGGGAAGAATGATTAATGATCCTTTCCCCACCTTGAAAACTTAACAAAAGAAGAGGGGTAATCTTAGGCACGGATTAGGAAAGAACTGAAATCCCAGAAAACTGGTTTTATCGTCGCTAACTGACATCATAACTAAGAATGATAGCTACAATAAGAACGTAGTCTAAACCAGGGTTCGTTGATTAAAATCATGATTTAAATCAAGGGATTTTTTTTTTTTAAATGTGATTACAATCATTTTTTCAAAAATGGATTTTGTATTGATAGAATGTATTCTAAATAAAAAAATCTTCAACATTCAAGTGAAATTAATTTCTTATAATACCATTAGATCAGGGACGTACCCCAAAAAAATTTTCGGGGGGGGGGGGGGGGGGGGGGGGTCCAAACGGTGAAAAAGGCAGAATTTTTCACAAAAAGACGTCAACATTCTTATTTTGTTAACAAAAACTGAAATTTGGCGGGGGGGTCCGGACCCCCGGACCAACCCCTGGGTACGTCCTTGCATTAGATGGCACTGCAGTGGTTTAGAGAATCCTTCAAGGTAAGGGAGGGGGGAGTGACTTTTGAGTGTGACAGTGTGAGAACAAAAGAAATTTGATCAGGAAAATTGGCAACACTAGAATTATTTCAGATTTTAGAACACGCTTGTTTAGGATTCCGTGTTCAGAGAGCTATTGCTAAAGTACAAGGATAATGTCAGGAAGGAAGAAAGATAATATTTGTATGTACTTTAATGAAGGGCAGACAGTTTCTGGAAAAGGTGTTAAAGCCAAATGCAAGAACTGTGGAAAAGTTATGATGGGATTAGTAGCCAGAATGAAAGCACTAGATAAATGTTTTGATGATTATGAAATGATATTAATAGTGAGAAACCTCAAGAAACAATTGAGAACAATTTAACTTGTACAAAATCTGAGGCAGCCAAACCTATGAAAAGGAAAATCAGTGAGATAGAAAATGATGTTGGTGTTCTTAAGAACAGCATGAATGATTATGTCATAAAGACCACTAAAAGCAAATATTAGATGAGGAAGTGGTAAGATATATTTATGCCACCAATTCTGCTTTTCATCAGGTTAATCATCCCCAATTTAAAAAGATGATTTCTGCTTTAAGGCCAGGGTATACTGCTCCAAATGAAGTAGAAATAGGTGGAGCATTACTTGATAATATATATGATCAAGAGAAAGAAAAATGTTCCAAGCACCTAAGTGGACAAATTGTTAACTTTAGTATAGATGGATGGTCAAATGTTCATAATGAACCAATATTATGTGCTGTAGTTTGTCTTGCATGATAAATTTGATTTGAATTGTCATGTTTGTTTCATATTAAAATTTGTTTATCTATGCACTTATTATAATAATAGCTAAAATAGCATAAAATATATTTTACATAGATTGTTTAAAATGTCATACTACTTTTATAATATGCAAAATAAATTCATATTAGGAATTTTTAAAACATCTTTAAAAAAAATCCGATTTAAATCGAAAAAATCTGATTTAAATAAAAAAAATCCGATTTTTTAGATTTTTTTTAAAAAATAAAAAAAATCACGAACCCTGGTCTAAACGCACCTTACGAGACATTTAACAAATAAAAACTTACTGAAACTTTTTCAACTTTTTATTTACCAAATACATACAATATATTTATAAATTTGATTTAATAGATCATCGTACTCACACAGAGGGATCATAGTTCTCGTCTCTCTTCAGCTCTTTCTTATACTGATGGATTTCTTTTTTCTCTTGCATCCACAATTGAGCAGATGACTCTTGATTTTACAAGCCGAAAAAGTACCTGTACAATATGCTGCTGTTTCAAATTTACAGCAAAATTGTACAAGTACTCATTAGGCATAAAAAACAAACTGCATTGATCACATTCTAGGAGGAAAAAAATGCTGCAATGCTAAAGAAGGAAAATAAGATTATAAACAAATCATCACTTAACAATTTATAAATTCATAGTGCAAAATAATAGCAATGTGCAGCACGCAAAACTCAAACTTGACTTCAGCCCTCAAGAAGCTGCACATTTCACACTGTCACATACGACATCAGGTCTCCCAAGCCGTCACAAAAATATCTTATTGCTTACACTAGCAACTGATTCATGCTTGGCGAATTGCCCCTCTTATCCAGGGCTGGCCCAAGGGGGTGCGAATGTAGGCGATCGCCTAAGGCCCCGCTCCTGGGCCACTTTATTGCTATCTCATAAGACATGATAGAGAAGAGGCCCCGCTCTTGCGCTTCGCCTGGGGCCCCGCACGCCCCTCAGGCCGTCTCTGTCTTATCGAATCATCCCCAGCAGTAAATGACAATGACTTCACATGATACTGTATAAATAAAAAAGAAAATAAATTTTACATAACACATAAAGAACCTGTTAACAATTGAAAGGGGAAGAAATCTTATTGTAAATTGTTTTTAATGACTGCCCCAATAGAACCACAAAACAAAAGCATGGGGAATAATTCCGTAAGCGGGGGCAGGTTTAGTTGGCTTCATTTTTTGTTGCCAACATCTAAACCATTAAGGTTGCCGTTAAAACAGTTCTCCATATATTCTAAGCACAATCCTTGCAGATTGGCTTATTTAGCAACGCGTAAAAGCTTTTGCGACATCTGGCTTGGCAACATGCCCCCGCTTGCGGTATTATTCCCAAAGCATGAAAGACAGCCTGACACTTTGGACATGCTTTTACACTTTATTGAAATTACTAAGAGAAAAAGAATTACAGTTTTTAAAATAATAGCCAATTTTACAAAGATAAAAACTTCTAAGTCTTAAAAAAAATACAAAATTTTAATTTTCTGTTCATTGGGAAAAAAAAAAAAAAAATTAGATTAAGTGATAACTGAACATGTTAATTAATTCTTAAAATAATGTAAACAAAGCAATTAAAACAATTGTTATGAAACAGCAGCAATAGATAAATTTAAGTAGTAAGTAAAAATTGATTCCTTTGGCTTTAGTAATTTATAAAACCCATGACAAACATGCTTAATTCGAACATTTATAATTTCATTCTCAGTAAATAATAGTTAACACTTCCATAACTGTACTTTATAAATTAATTATAGTCTAGAAACATTTTATTACACTTGAAAAGTCATTCCATTTCACCTCTATTTCAAAAGAAACAAATTCAACATGCATTTTTATACAAACTTGAATCAAAACTACATTTTAAAAATCTTAAAACAGTCGTTTTTAAATGAAAATGAAATACAATCTTATGTAATAATATTTGCCTCAAGCTTGAATCAGAACATAAAACCAGACTCGTAAATAAGAACCATTATCAAATATCTAAAGTAAAAATTCAAAACAATGCAGCAAGCTGCATATATACTGACCTGGACGGCTTTTTCTCAATTACAATCAAACCTTAAATAACAGAGCTCGAAGTCGATTGACCGTTGAATTAAATTTTATCATGCACACTGGCTGCCTTTTTTTCAGAATTGCTGACGGCATTCGTAATTTTGTTGTTTATTATATCCTTGTATTTTTCAATACATGGTAACAGTAATTCAATTTCAAACTCAGTGTTTTTCCTTTGGGTAAATATATCTACCAACACATACCACAAAAAATATGAGGAACACCACACCACTCGTAAACAAATCATCAAAACATGAGCTAGGATCTGTTCAGTGTTGCCAAAAAAGAATTCAAATTAATCTGACCAATCACAGAGATGCTTACAAAAAGACTGTGTCAGAGTTTGGATTACACCAATCCGGGCTTTAATTTTTTGGTGAATACCTTTTGCGGCTAATCCGCGTGCTAGTCCTGAAACTCGTGCTACGTGATTCTAGTGTTGACACCTGGTTGGTGAATAAGGGCGTTAGTTATTGAAGGTGTTCACAGGAATATTCTAGGGTCCATGAGGACTCCAGTGCAGTGACCATCTGCGATAGGTTATGCGATTGGGGGTCCAAGGCGCGAACTAACCCGATCGAGGGGATCCTACAGTTTATCAATTTTATTTAAATCCGGAGAGTTGCCTTCTACAATGATGAGTGCGCCCAGAGAATGCGATGAAAACATTCCCCAGACCATAATGCTCCCTCCTCAGTAAACGTTCGCTGAACCGTCGTTCCGGAGACTTATGGTAGCCGTTTGGGTCATCTGGGTGGTCAGTTACTCAATGGTTGCACATCTGTACGTCATCCTGATCGTCAAGACAACACGTCTGTTCCCGATGTGTTCCCCCACAGGGGAATTCCCCTCCCCCCGGGGCCCAATCCC
>JAWZYV010018999.1:0-25221 GCA_038373885.1 Cheiracanthium punctorium
ATTTTTAGCGTAGGCCTTTAGCGTAAGTGAATCAGGACTAATGAAATGCGTTTACTATAACCGAAATATCACTCTATCCAGGTTCACTATAACCGGATCTGAGTGTAAACGGATTTTAAAAATATTTTATTTGCTGTTGATCTACTGAAACATTTTGATAAGTATGAAAAAAAAATCTCAAGAACTATTCTTTTTTTCCACATCCTAGGCAGATATTTGACTAATTAGTAGTAGTATGTCGCACTAGAAAAATGACAATTTCCATCACCTTAAAAGAGTCAATTCACATCTGTGGAGTTCTAAATATAAAAGAAATTGGAGTGACTCCACTCGACTGTCCGAATACTTGATCTTCACCAAGGGTTTAAAAGAAATTGATTCGTCTCAGTCATATGTAGTGTTCAGACGCTCTAGTGCGCTTCAAATAATTTGAGTGTATTTTCCTCAATGTACAAGAATAACTTTTGGTAGTCTTGAAAAAATTGTAAGACCTACACACACCGAAATGTATGCAGCATGTAAAACAGTAGCAGACAGTACGCGTACCTAGTTTAAGCTCAATCGAATGCACTATTACGGCCCTAGCTTATTTTCAAGAATTTGCGTCTATAGGCTGTAATGCATAAACACATTTTTTTACCCCTGTACAAAAACTACAAGGCTTACACATAACAAAATCTATACAAGTTGTGTAGCGTTGACCTCTAATATTCATACCTAATTTGAATTTATTCGAATACACTATTTAGACACTAGCACACTTTCGATGTTTTCCGTCCGTAGGCCTTAATCTACTTGAATTATTTTTTGCAATCCTGTGAACAATCAGATCTTCATACACAAAAAAATCTGTGCAGTTCATGTGACCGTAATCCATAATATGCATATTAAATTTGAGCTCAATAGAATGAAACGTTTAAACACTAGCGCACATTAAGAATTTCTGCCCATAGGCCATTTTTTACAGCCCTTTAAAAAATACTGCTAGATATATACACCCTAAAATTGGTCGTGGAACGGTCATCTTTAATACGCCTACCAAATTTGAGCTCAATCGAATGCATCGTTTAGGAGTTATTGACTTCATACACCTACAAACATGTACCCACACCCACATACATAAATACATACATACATCTCGTAAAAATAGCGTAAATGAATTTTGAAGACCTCAAAACGCGTAAATACATTAATATCTCAAAGTCGAAAATTTTCATGATTACGATACTCGCTTTACATAGTACATGTTCTGAAAGTAAAAATATTTCGATAATTAAGTTAAACATTGTGACATCTACCATTGAACGAGTGTCTCCTTTGAACTTATGTTTAAAATGTTTACTTAAATAGTTGCAAAGACGCCATGGCGGAGATTCCTGTTCTGTGCTATAACCTATATTGTTTTACCAACATTGGTCTTTGAATGCTAAGCAAAATCGGCAATGATAAGTACATTTAAGGATTACTTCTCTCTATAAAAAAGTTTTGTTTATGAAATATTCGACGTTTGCATTTATTTCAAATAAATTGGTTTACTGGAGAGAGATTTATAACTGTAAACTGAAATTCCCATCGAATAACATTGGAAATTTCTTGCGAAATATACTAGATATATAGGCTTGCTCAGATCCGTTTTTGGGAACATTTTTTTTGCGCCAAATCGGCGATATTTCGGCTAGAGCCAACAGGCTTGGATATAGTATTTGAAACGACTAAAAGGGATGCATACGACATCGACGCTGTTGCCAGACAATTGGCAACGAAGTACAAAATAATCTATTTTGATCTTCCTCGGTTTAATAAAACTGTACTCAAGAATATGATAAAATTCATTCTACAAGAATATATTGAAATTCATTTACAAGAATTGAAATTCATTTTACAAGAATATATTTTCAAGAATGTATTGAAATTTCATTTAAAAAATATCAGTCCCGTGAGTTGTTTGCGTACAGTAAAATGTAAAAGAAAAATAAATTAAATTAAATAAATTATTTTTATTATAACTATCATTAGGGACACACTATATGTGAAATCTCAAGATCCTAGCATACATTATTAAAAATATACGTAAAAATGTAATTTAAAAAAGAGGGCAGTATTTTAAATTTTAAAGGAAAGCCGTATTATGTAACATCATTAGTTATTTTCATGCGCATAAAAGATCTTTTTGATACAACTTTTGAGGGAAAACTATTAAATTTTTGATAGAATTTAAAAAACACGGTAAGAGAAAAAGCATAAAATCACCGTGACTTAATAAGTAAAAAAGTCTTTTACTAATTGTACTGTACTATCAAAATACCAACGAAAGAAAATGGCTAGCAAAATTTTCATATATATTTCCCTTAGTTTGGCTACTATGACACTAAGTAAATATTTACGTAAATTTTACTTGCCCTTTCAGATAGAGTGGCGCAAAAGATAAATTTAATTATTGAAATAAATTTATTTGAATACATTATATGGACTCAGTGAAAGTGTGATATATTTGACAGTGTATTTCATCATTAAAAGCATTGCTTAAATTAGTAAATCTTCTTTAGAAAATAAAACGAAAGTAACTGTGATGGAATTTGAAAACAAATCTTTAAAAATCACTGCAGGGCGTCACTCAAAATTCGATATCATTATTTTTAAGACCTATTTAAAATTCATATGCAGCCATAAAGTAAAATGCTGCTTCACAAATCTTTAACCCGTTAAGGGATGCATGGGGTAGTGCTAAATGCAAAAATAATTTAGAATATTTTCGATAGATTACTGGAATGAAAGAAAAATAATGTGTGGAAGGTTTAACAGATGAAGTCTGATTTTTACAGAAAAAGGGAGAAATTCCGTGTTATAAAAAGCTCATATAGTAATATAGCTAAATATTGGCAAAAGAAAATAATACAGAAACTGAAATTCGGTGTGCCTATTAACTTCTTAGCCTCAAGAGTTAAATGAAATATGTCGTCTGAAGAAAATTTTTAAATTAAAATCTTGCGGAAAAAAATCCATTTCTCTGCCAAATGGCCAAGATATTTATATATTAAAAATACTTTAAATATCTTCTTTTACATTCTCTTTTTTCTGTAAATGCTTTTTTAATAGTGTAAACAGAATTGTTCACGTATGATGCAATTAAAATTTGGTCCTTTTTATGGCCGGGTCAGTGGCGTTTTTTGGCTTGAACTATACGAGAGCCAGAAATGCTGGTCATTTGAATATAAGGGGTCCCTAGCCAGCAAGCCATGCTTCCTCCTATGAATGGTGTCCTAATTTTAAACCAATTCTAGATGAGAGACCTAGCACCTGCATTAAAACTTCCAGAGGCATCGATTGATCAAAGAGAACATTGGAACCACGTCAGTTTTTTCATACACCAGCTCCCGTTTTGCGTACACGATCCACAACAGACTCAATCTTGAGAGAATTTCACCCCCCCCCCCCCCTAAGCTCTGGCAAGCCGGTGTTGCTTCACTTTCGGTGTTCTAATGGGTGAAGAATATTTCTCAGATGGATCAATTTTGAATATTAATTTCAAATTGGCGTTGTCTTGAAAATGTGACATATTTGGATTAAAAGTTATTATAGAAAATCTCTGTCATTATTTTTGTGGAAAATGATACTCCAGCATAGAACAATTAACATTTAATGAAGGTCTAGGTTAAACACAATACAAATTAGACAACTTATTTACATGTTAGAAGAGAAAGTTTTAAAAAAATGAGTAAGTTCTTTGGAACATCTATCATCAAGCGTGGAAGTTCGCCTGCGTCTAAAGTACATCTACTCGCTCTCTCGCGCGAAAAACAGAACGGCGATTTCCCTAGCCTAGTTGCCATGGAAACTGATGACGCTTGCAAGTGGCGGCATCTCTTGCGAAGTCTGGCATCTTGTGCGCTAACACGAATTATGTAGGGTATCGGTATTGGTAGTGGCAGGATAGAATGGCACTACACCCTTAAACCAAAAATTTACTAATTTTTCTGGTCAGAGAAAAATAAGAATGAGCTTTGATGTATCGTATCGTTTCACGTGATATTGTCAGTGGTGAAGATTTTTAATGAATCATTAATTTTAAATTCCATAACCAAAACTGAATATTTTTCACGTGCGTCCTAAAACGTTAAACATGCACTGTCCGATTACTGATTACATAGAAAAGTAAACGGGCACGTCCATTAGTTGATGGGTATGGCAGTAAGATGTGCGCTTGCAGCTAAATTACTAAGACACAGTTTTAAGGAATTAAACCTGCATTCATACTCGCCGTTCCGTGCCGTTTCCGTTCCGTTGCATTAATAATTTACAAAACGCTACCAAATTTAAACTAACACGAGACACATCATCGATAACTATAATAATAAAAGTCCCGCATACTGTATATTTCAGTATATTACTGATTATCATAGATTACTGAACGTTGACATCGCCACAAACCAATCACATACTCTTCACATATACCCTCCAAAAAGTATTCGAGTAAGAGATAAATTTAGTACGTTGGTTTCGTATACTAAAAATTATTTGTCATAGAATATGAATTAGGCTATGTATGAATATGACTTTCCATAATTGAGTTAAGGGTTGCGTTTTCCAAACACTTAATTATTATTCGTAAATCTAAAATAGGAAATTTATCTCTTACTTGAATACTTTTTTGGAGGGTATACAAGGGTATAGAGATGAGCATTCACTACGCTAGCTTTCTCTCCACCTCGACCAGTACATTTGGATTCAATTTTACTGGCAGCTCGCCAATATACTACGTCAACCGCAGTCAGACTGTATGCATGTATATATATATAATAACTGTGAAGTAAAATAGCTAAACTTACAATACATGAAATCCAGTCAATAACCAATGATCACCCGAATCTCCAGTAAAATAATTTTACACCAGACTTATATATTAAATTACATTTAAATATAAAATGAAGAGCTATCATAAAAGCATACATACACTTAATAGACATTTACTGCAATTGTAAATACGAAAGCAGATACCGATTATGCATCAAAGAAGATGTCAATCATGTAGTCAAAATGCGCAAACAAAGATAAATTTAGACTTGCAACTCTCACCCTCCCAAACGGCTGTGACGTAAAATCCCATTTTCTTCATTCCAGTTCTTCATACAGTCCATCCATAATTCAAATTATTTGTAAAACTGATGTATCATAAATCATGATTTGATATTATGTTATTGAATTCTACGTTATTTAAGAGCTTATCTCTTTCTAATTACAAATCTTACTATGAAATTGTTGTTACTATGAATACACTGTCAAATATATCTCGCTTTCACAGAGTATATATAATGTATTCAAATGAATTTATTTCAATAATTTAATTTATCTTTTGCGTCACGCTATCTGAAATGGCAAGTAAAATGTACGTAAATATTTACTTAGTGTCATAGTATCCAAACTAAGTGAAATGCATATGAAAATTTTGCTTGCAGAATTTTGCTTTTGAAATTTTCAAATTCCGTTGAAAATGAAGGAAAAAATGAACCATGTGACTTGTGGCAAAGGAATGGACAGAGACGCGAGATTTGCACTTTATCGCTATATTTCGCGAGTGGTCAGTGGTAACTACAAGACAAAATTACCGTCAACATAAGCATTGAGAAACACTCTTGGAAAAAAAACATTATTGCCGTGGTTTAGTTGATACAGATACACAGAAAATTTCTTCATTTATGACAAGTGTGTTTTAGAAACATAAAAAGAATCCATTCACCTGTCAAAAGTTATAACAGAATCTTTCACAAATCATGATTTGTTTCTCTGTGTAGAACAGATGTGCACCATTTTTTCTTACAAATAAATAAAACGATGAAAATAGAAATAAGTGCGCTAGCTGCAAATGGTCTATAGAAAACCAAAGAGAGTTGGATACGCATCAGATCTTGGCACAAGCCAGCTGATGGAATAAGTGTCTCAAGTTTGGGTTGCCAAAGCGCTCTGTATATTATTTCTGCTCTATGGTCCCTTCCGCTTCCGAATACAAAAGCATTCTTTGGCAACTGCGGAGAAGTATAGTGCAGGACAGAGGTGCGAAATTTTGCCATCGCCGTTGTTACTTATGATAAGGCACATATACGAAGTTTGATGCATTTTATTAGGGAACCAGTTTTCTGCCGAATAATAAGTAAAAGTTGCAGAAAAAAGAATTAAAATATTTCACGTAACTTTCACTTGAGCGGACAAATTGCAACATTTTTGAGAATGACCAATACGTGCATCTACGGCTCCGGGTGATTCGAAAGATCTGTTGCCAAACATGCTTAAAAGAATAAAATGCGTATTAGTTAGAATAGCATTGAAAATCCGAGTATTCTTAATGCGTCAGCAAATATAGTTCTGTTAGTTTCATATTTATAATTTTTTTTTTCTAGTCCAAGAATTTTCAAAATAACTTTACTTTTTGTTCGATTACTGAATTTAACAACTTAAGTGGCAACATTGAGTACTTTTACTGTGGTAACTATCATGTTTAAAATAAGATATGAAGTTAGATATTCTTATGGCTACAAAAATGAAATGTACTGAGTGTAGTTTTCATTAATGCGAATAAAAACTATTTTTTTCGCCAGAATAATCCTTTTTAATGCACATCCTTACCAAAATTAGCAGAGAAAGCGCCTCCTAATCTTTAGAGATCATTTGAGATTTTTTTTTCGGTGTCAATATTTCACCTAACCAAAAGAACTGAAGCTAAGAATACGCAATTTGGCACGTATGTAAGTTCTTTAACTCGCTAGGAGTTATAGAGCAAGAGCCAGCGACCGCCAGACCTTCGTCATAGTATAAAAGCTGAAACTTTCTCTGCGCATACCCCCCAACAGAGGTAGGAACAATCGGCCACTCTAAAGTTTGGATGACCGTGGCTTGGGCAGGTAACATGTGGCAAAGGTGTATAAAATTGCAGAATATTTTCGTCATTTCATAAAGCTTAATTTTGTTATATGTTCTTCTTCGCCGTACTAGAAATCACTTTATCCCTTGCCAAACACTTTTCCATCGTGGCATACCCCCGCCAGACAATCTCAAAGTCTTCAAAAACGTAATTCTGTTACGAGCGCGCTGCAAGAAAGTTCGCGCGTGAGAAAGTTCAGAAGTAGCAGTATAAAATGTGCTTGGCACTTTGTGATAGCTTGACGTACGTCGTCGCGGGCGTTTACGAACACAACAGTTTTCCATGACTTTGAGGTTGTCTGGCGATGGTTTGCCACGATGAAAAAGTGTCTGGCAAGGGATAAAGTGATTTCTAGTACTGCGAAGAAGAACATATAAAAAAATTAAGCTTTATGAAATGACGAAATTTTCGGCAATTTTATACACCTTTGCCACCTGTTATCTGAAAAAGCCACGATCATCCAAACTTTATAGTGGCCGATTGTTCCTACCTCTGTTGGGGGGTATGCGCAGAGAAAGTTTCAGCTTTTATACTATGACGAAGGTCTGGCGGTCGCTGGCTCTTAGACTATTAGATTAAACTGTATTTTTCGAAATTTGTAAATCATAGGGGTGTGTACAGGCGATCAAAAAGTTCTTTTAGCATATCCGGCTTTCTCTAAAATAAAAAAAAAGTGTGTGTGTAATCTTTACGCGCGATTGAAGTAAAACTTCTTTGACGCTTACGATAAATATTACTGAAATTATTAAACTTAAAATAAATATCATATTAAAATTTTATTATATTTATTATTCATATACTTTACAAAGATTATATAATGTTATATTCATATTATTCATTGGAAATAGGTACTTGAATGTCATCATAATTTTTTATTTATGAAATTAGAGTTTTGTGGTAACTATAATGTGAAACATAAATTTTACTCTCTAAATTTGCTAACTTTCTTGAAAATGCAGCATCTATCCTTGTACTGAAACGCGTTGTTGATTGAAGTCGAGAAGTATTCATAGTTAGATCGAATTTTTCTTTTTAAAAATCAACTGACGGCTGAGATTCTTGGTAGTGAAAGTTAACATTAAAATCTCCAGTAAGAAATGCCGGTAATTCTTGATAATTATTTAGAATCCAGGAAGAGTCCATGTTGTAGTATTATTCTTTAAGTGTTTTCTTATACCATTGTTCCGTCGGGAGTTTGGGTTTGAATGGGAGGAATGTCCATAGTCTAGTTTCTAGTATTATACTTTTACTCTGTTCTTTAACTGATGTTTTCCTCTAATTGTTGGGTTCGAATGCAGGTAGTATAAATTTTGTTTAGTGTTTTTCTATCACAGTATTCTTAAGCGTTGATTTCGTCTGCTGGCAGATTTCGAATTATTTATCTGCATCCGTGTTTTTAAACTGCAGGTTCTATCTATTGTTTGGGAATGATTGCAGCCAGTGTCCGTTTCTTCGTCGCGTTCAATCCCCGTGTTAAACCGTTGCTCCGTCTTGAGTTTGGGTTAGAATCCACGGAGTGTCCATTTGTTATTCTTTTATTTTGATCTTAAACCCTTTGCAGCCAGAGTTTGTTTCTTTGTGGTGTTACATACCCGTGTTCTTAAACCGTTGTTCCGTCTGAATATCCGGTTAGCATCCAGGAAGTGTCCGTGTTGAACTATTATTCTTTCACTGTTTTCCTAAAATGTTTTTCCGTAGGGTTTGAACCGAGAGAATATTGTGGTATTTTCTTTAACTGTTTTCCTAAACTAGTGTTTTCTTCTGTCGGTTGGTATCGAATGCACGTAGGGTCTATTATTGAGTTTTTCTATGGCAGAGTTCTTAAACCTTTGTTTTCCTCTGCTGTTTTTGCTCGAAGTATTATTCTGTTTAAAAATTTACATTTGGCTCATTATTATAAATAACTCAAAAACACATGAGCAATATTAAAAGATTACATATTATTTAAGTACAGACAAACAATATTTATGTATCATGGCAACCAATTATGTCAAGTTTTTACTCATAATTCCATTAAATATTGTATTAATGCCATTGAAAACATGTGAGTAAAGCAACGGAATGCACCATAGTGCCACTTTCTGTATTCGGTGCGTAGGTCTTGTTTATCGGAGGTGACGGGATGGGTCGCTGTCTGTAACAACAGTGAGAGACAGTCAGCAGGATCGCCGCCTGTTCAGCGAAAGACTTCACACAGTGGCTCTGACAAGAACCGGTCCACTTATCCACTGAACAGGGTCATCAGACAAGATCTTGCTTCAAAACAGGTAAGGAGTAATGTCGACGCGTAGGGAGCACAGTCGACGTTCTCAGGAACGAAAGCCCGAGAGCTGTTCCGCAAATAATTAAACTTATAAATCTGGAAAAAGCTTGTTAAGTGTGACGTCAATATGAAGTAAAAATCACTTGCAATATCTAATTTTGTCACGCAAATGATTAACTTTTTTGACTCTCGGATATGAAATGTTGCTGAAAATAGCGAAAAATCGCTTTAAAATGAGGGAACGGGTGGATTTTCAGATTTTTAAAGTAGCGCAGATTGTTTTCTATATTTTAATACATGATTATGGAAATTTTCAAGGGGATCGTACCAACGGTGTAGAAATTATCAGGCTTTTTGTCCTTGACATTGCAATGTTTTTGCAGTCATGGCGGAATGAAGAAGTAAGAGGGAAAAAGATACGTCATTTCCTTTACTGAGCGTTACTTCCGTCAGAAAGAAAATCTGAGTTACCCCCTAGTTGCGCCTAAAGAAGTTTTACTTCAAAAAGGTTTCCATGCAATTCTTGCAGCAAAATACAACACGAGAATATCAAAAAATGATTATCAGTACATTTTGATTATCGGCACTTAAAAGGGTAGACGTGAAAAAAGGGGGGATAGCGGCCATTTTTTTTTTTTTTTAAAAAGTATTATCTATGAAATTACAGTAAATCACCCCCACCCATAACACGGTAGATAAATACCGTGATATATGAATCCGTGTTGTACGAGCCACAAATACATGAACAGCATCATTCTTTTACGGTGCTGCACGAGTCGTTTTTAACCAGTTACAGAAAAAAGAACACAAGGTTTTCACGGTGTTATGCGAATCCGTCATATGAGCAAGTGTTGTAGAGGGGTACACTGCATTGCTTTACATAAACACATATGAATTCTGTGTTTAGGGACAGGTTGTTTGTTACTAAAAACATGTTGAAAAATTATTTATTTGAATTTTGTGTTGAAAGAACAACATCACTTTCCAGCCCCTTAACATTTTGATTCACGAGCACACCTTTATATCACCTTATATCAAGATTCTGCTAAGGTTAAACAGCCTAAAAACTACAAGCTCAACAAATCGTGAAAAACAGTTGCAACTCTTATTCCCTTCTCCTGAAACGGCCCAATGTGAAAATCTCCCTTTTACCGTCGAGGAAATCTTTGAAATTAGTGAGTAATCAAGCGCGTCATTTCCCAAAATCCTATTAACTTTTCGACAGGGAATCCTTGTTAGTTAAATGAAATTCGAAAACCCTTGCAGCAGCGGCTTCGAGTTTAGGAACTGTTCAAGATTCGAGGCGGATGAGCTTTATTGACACAGGAGGTAAATGAATTGCCTTGAAATATTTTTGCTCCATTTTGGCAACGCCAACTTGCAAGATGCTTGCTGCTGCAGTGGTGTTGGAAAATCGAATTTACACAACTGCGAACAGGAGATTCAAATAAATCTGTAAAGTGATTATTTGTTACTCACATCAAATTTAATCCTTTCTTTTTTATCATCAACTTATTATTATTTAGCGTAAGAGGCAGAAGATCATATTAGTTTTTAGCAGTTTTCGACATATTTGAAGTGAAATCTAAAAAATTATGAGGTTATCTTTTTTCGTAATGTAATTTTGTGGAAGCACAGTTTGATTGTTGATGTTCAACGTATACTTTTGAATCCGTGATGTGGAAATGACGTCAGTGGAACTCGCGTGGAGGAAACAGGGGAACAGGTGTAGTGCCTAGATAAACACGCAAAAGAAAGTGACCATAGTGTCTAAGGACAACGCAAGATATTTAAACCATTGATCATGGTCACAGATCATTATAAAAGGATAAGGTATGATTATAGTAAAAAAATGATCTGAGATAATCTGACATTAAGTACTTTTACAATATTTTTATGGTATGTGCATTAAAAAAAACAATCTTCCGACAGAAAAGTTATATTTATTTGCACAAAGGAAACTGAATTTTATACATTTCATCTCCTTTCGCTTAAAAAAAATAACTAATTTCATATTTTGTTTTTAACATTATAATTACCGTAGTAATAGAATCCTTATTTGTGGCTTTAATTGTTCAATTCATCGATCCAATGAAAATTGTCATTAGTTTTGGAAAACTAAAATGCATAAAAATGAAATAAATCGAACTTTCATTTAACAGCGCTTAAAAAATACCCAGATTGTTGAGTACGAGTCACGACCGATTTCGTACTACGCATTAATGTGTGCGATGCAGTTTCTGCCAACACCACACTTGATTTTTTTCCCACTAAGAACATCCACATTGCATGATTTACGACGTTAAACTCGCCATCTTTTACTGTGCGCTAAAAGTAGAAAAATCTAAGCGACTTAAGGTCTTTAGAGCGTGTAGGCGATTAAGCTATTCACCTCTATCGTTGTGAAAACGCAAATTCCTCTTTGTTCTCAGCATTGCTTCTCACCATCTACCAGTGAATGTTCTGCTGGGAACAGATCGTAGAAGAATTTTAACCATGACGTTTTTGCAACCATGGGTAGAAACACGTTAAACGAGGGGTTCAGTGAATGATAGGAAGATGAGGTTAAATGGGATAAATCTTTTCATGGCGGGAAGATGATGGTCTGTTTGCTTTCAAAGGACGGGAATATCTCGAGAATGCTTTCCTGCTTTTCAGTGGCTCTTCAGATGAAACCACGCCTTGTACAACAGTAGTTGGCGGATTACATTTTCCCGACCACGGAGTAAAATGAACTTAAAACTGGGATACAACTAGATGATGAATGGATGGTGACATCTCTCTCCGACTGTCCGGTAGAAGTGAACAATAACAGAGGGGCGAAGCATTGCTTGGTCGATATATAAGCCATTAACATCCTTTAAGATGTTCTGTGGCTAGGTGAAAAAATCTACATCCCGTCTTCAAAGGATTAATAACCAAGCACACCACATTTCTTACTCTCTTTAACTCCAACGCGCGGTGTCTTCATTGTGAGGAATCAAAATTCGGACGTTTTGACTATTGTCAGTCACGAAGAATAAATTTGATTCCTATAAAAATACTCGAGATTGGCATAGTTACGCGATAAACCTTTACTTTTTAGCACATCATTTCCCGTAAAAATTGCAATTATTTTTAAAATTGTAAAATTATTTTTAATAGCACTGGCATCTGCTGAAAACTGGATGAATAAGATAGAAATAAATTGACATAGTAGAACCACTGGACATTCTTCCAGTGGACTGCCCTATGAACCAATGGACTGCCCCCTGAACCAATGGACCAATACACAGAGTGTCCCGAAAAAGGTGTAAAGGGCTTTAATTCTTTATCATTTAGAGGTTAGTGGGCACTGAAAATTGGAAAAATGTTTAAAATAAGTTAGGTAAAAAGACTACGTTGATGAGAAATTTCATTCTTAAATTAAAAGAAAAAAAATACATTTTTAAATCTGTAATACGACGCGTATACAAAAAATTTCCCCGTTAATAAAATATGCTCGTTGCAGTAATAAGGTTATTTATAAAATTTCAGCTTTTCATCATAAAACGCCTCATTGATAACGTTAAGAAAAAATGATCAGGACCTTTACACATGAATTTGAATGGGAACGTTTTATGCTAGAGTACAAGATACGATATTGTTCCGTAATTACAGCACGACTCCTGAAACGCTGTCGTCCAACATGATTTTTTTTCGATCCGAGAGCCATTGAAAAGTGGTTTACGTCAGCACATATTTATCTTATCTCTGATACATTTTTAAATATAATTATCAAATTTTGTATATCGCTTCATTAGTGCACGGGATGCATTTTACTGATTGGGATTTTTTTATACAGGGGTTGTATACAAATTTAAAAAGTGTGACTTTCTGACAGTTTACGGAAGGAATTATTTCTTAACGGAGTCTCATTTCAGACCTTATTTTGAACATTCTTTACAATTTAGATTGCCCACTTATCCCTAATAGGTATAGATTTAAAACCGCGTTACTACCTTTTTAGGACACCCTGTGCAGTCACATCCTTCTAACATACGCTTCTTTTCTGTTAAGCTTCTGGGAAAATAATCGTTTTTCAACAATTCTTTTAAATTTGTAAATAATACAGAGCTGTAATATCTAGAGCTCCATATTTCTTATTTGTTTGCTTTTAATTTATGTATGAGAGGTTGTAGACGAATAACTGGCACTCTCCACTTAAGCTAGTTCTTAGAAAACTACAAAAATGATTATTATTAACAACAATTGGCACATATTTTTGTGAGATATATTTGTTGACATAACAAATACACATAATCCTAATACTGCAATTATTCTGGTAAAGCTAGAATTTATATTTCAAAATGTGAAATGTCAGTTTTGCAGCAAAGTTTTGGGTCATGTTTGTTATAAACCAGATGAGTTATGAATTTAAAACGAAGGAAAAAGTAAATAAATAAAAAATTCAGTACATGAACGTTAGTTTTCATTAGTTTATTTTTAGGGTAATATATAACAAAAATTAACATGCACGAAACATTTATTAAAAAACTTTATTGGCTAATCTTTTAAAACATCAGCTCATGTATAGAAAGCAATCCCATGATCCTTTTCTAGCCTCCCCCATCGGTTGAATTTGGAGAATGTGACTTTTGCTGCAAAACAATTATTTGATGGTGCAAGTTTTGCATCAAAACTAGATTTTCAGCATTTGTTTTAAACATTAATATGCTCATCGTGCTCCAAATCACTCTAGTTGCCTTAACCCTTTAACGCGCAGTGTTCCCACTCTGGAAACACCAAACTCTGACGTTTTGACTGTCGCCAATCACGAAGAATAGATTTGATTTCTATAAAAATAGTTACGGGTGACATAGCTCCACGAGAATCCTTTACTTTTTAGCACGTCATTTCCCGTAAAAAAATTGTCCTGATTATTTTTTACAGCACTGATATCTGCTGAAAAATGGAAGAATCCGAGAACAGCTGGATGGATTGCCCAATGCTGAAAAAAGGGCAGCTGTTGTCATCGCTCGACTTAACTACCAGCAAGATGGCGGACGATCGAAACATTCATCGCGTGCCACAGATCTAGAGACCCTGGCAGCCATTTTCTTTGCGAGAGATTTCAGCCTGCTCCTGAAGCGGATTGCTGCTGCAAATCCTGATCACGTGACCCTGGCAATTGCGACTAAAAAACCATCGACATATTTATATTTTTAACTCAAATTAATTGATCTTCGCAAATTTTTGCTGCTGATGCATTCTGAGAATGCAAGTGGAAAGCGTTTGGCCGCAGTTTTTGCAGTTGGTCTCATATTCATGAGACCGTGGGTTGCATTCAACAATAAACTTTCATCTGGAATTTTTATTTAAGTAAAATGCATTCACTATTTCTTTTTATTTAAATTACATATTTGGATACCAGTAAATATTTTGGCCATTTTATGGTTATAATGTTATGGTGCTGTTTTATAATGATAAGTTAATTCTGCCAAAGTGTGTCACGAAGTATTTTTAAGTCTTCAGTAGCATATGCATATTATCTTTTTCAACGAAAAAGGGGGCGGGGATTCATTATTTTCTTTCCCGTCTGGACATATGTTCAACTGACCTTCAAAAGCTCTGGACAAAGTCCTTCAAAGACAATTGTCCTTCAAAGAATCTGGGAGAAAAGATCGTTTTAATCTTTTCTCCCAGATTGAATCTAGGGCTATATTTAAAGGTCCAAACTATTGTATATAAATTACAATGTTATTTTATTTTTTTATTATTACATTGTAAAATGCTAAGTTAACTTTTCGTCTTATCATCCTGAATTCAAAAGGATAAAAAAAAGCATGGAGTGCGAAAAAAATCAACTTATCAAGTTTTAAATGCGACTTACATTTATTGATTAAAAATGTCGATAAATTCCGTACTTTTACTACTGAGGTATGTGTTCCCATCGAAGAGTAACGCATGTGAGTGTAATATTGCTATTCTTGCACACATTATGAATATTATTGGTTGTTCGAAAAACAATTTCCTTTTTTCTAAAGAACATATGATATGTCGAGATTTTAGATTAAACTTAGGCATTTCAAATGATCATGAATTGCCGAATTCGATAAATTCAATCTCTCAGAGATCTCACGGGTTGTTGTTCGCCGGTTTGCATCAATTCATGCCTTACTGTGTCTTCATCAGCTGCAACTGGCCTTCTAGAACGTGGTGCAACTTCAACATCAAAACTGCCGGATTCAAATTTTGCAAATCATTTCTGTGTACGTCACTGGCATTCTGTCAATACTTCTTCATCTTACAAATCTACTTAATTAATCACCGATAATTGTTCTCTTGCTTGAACAGAATTTTTACCTTTTCGATAGTAAAAAAGTAAATTATGCCGAAAATGATGCTTTTCACTTCCAATATTTGAAAGGGTTCCAACCAAGAACTTCTGAGTAAAATCAGTCGAACTTCTTCAAAAGCAAGCCTTGCTATATCAGCCGACAAATTATAGTATAATGATTATGCGGCTTCAGTGTGAAGTTGGATGTGAAAGAATACAATCAAATCCAGTGTTGGCAAAACACGAAATCACTTTTCTAACAACCCAATAGATCAAAGGGTTAAGGTCGCTAGTTTAAAAAAAAATTGTCGGAAGTAACACTTTAACATTTTTTTAGTTATTTCTAGTTCACGCAGAGATAATTTTTCATATTTGGCTTTTTTGTAGGATTATAATTCGTTTTTATGCATTCCCCCACCAAGAGAATTTTTGAATCGCTTTTTATACTTGTGGCAGATATACAATGTTTTAAATTAAGTCAAACATTTAAAACTATTAATTTTTAAAATTTCACTTAACCACGGATTGACAGCCATCTGACTTCAAATGCCAACAATGTTCCAGAAAGAAAATTAAACGAAACAGCCTTATAACAAAGTGAATTAAGAAACTGGAGGAGTGTAGTCAAAGTAAACCGGTTTGAAGAGAAAATTCGTGCAAGTAAATATTTTCTGTGCAAGCATATGCTTGTGTTTAAACATAATACCGGTTTAAACCGTCTTAATTTGTTTAAGGAATCCAGTTCCGTCAAGATGTTGTTTGATTAGTTTGGGAGTCGTTTTTTGGTCCATTTGCAGTTTTCTCTCGAAATAAATAGAATTTTGTTTACTGGGCTCATGATTCAGAACAATGAGATGCGCGGTTTCTACTAGTCAAAGGAACAGAGAAGAATCTGCCGAACGGATATTCAAAGTTGAAAAAACAATCTCTGGTTTCCATAGTTAGATGAATATCTGTAAGAATGTTCGTAATCTGCTCTAGATACTCAGTTTATTTTAACAGTAGATAATTACTTGCTTCTCTTAAATAACGGATGACGAATATGATTCAGCATTCAGACCAAGACAAAGTTAAACATGCACATTCTTATTCATGGAAAGAGTGATTTCTAACAATTGTAGAAGTACGTTTCTTCCAGTCTGCCATTGTCATTGGGTTGCCAATTTAGCCATTTTGTATATGGCTATATCTGGCCATGATACCCGTTCAAAACGCAAGACTTTCATTAAATAAATCCGTACCCAACGGATTGATTTTCAAACTTTTAATAAGTCTGTCAAAAGAAATCTAAACTCCATTATATATGTTTAATATGTCTGTATAATAGCCAAAAAAAGATACACATAAAGAATAAAAGTGACACAGAAACAATTTTCTGGGACAAAAAATGCCACCTGAGGCCCATCAAAAGGCCTTCTGAAAATCGTTTAAATAAATTTTTTTCATGAAGATACTTCGAAAGAACTAATTTACGAACGACCAGTTTCATCGCAAGAAGATTTACGTTGAGCGCTTACAGATCCCACCATATCACAATAAGCAAATTCGTTAGGAAGAAAATTCATGCATTTGAACTAAGGAGTATTCCTTCGTTAGACATGATTTTACAGATGTCTCAAATGGTTCGAAGCTTCGCACCCCTATTCTGAAATTAGAAGATATTCGAACAGGTTATTAATGAATTTCAGATACTTTAATCACAAGCAGAGAACCAGAAAGAAAACTTATAAGTGCATCACATTCCACAGGGCAATTCTAAAACAAACTAACAAACAAAAATTTTTCACGTGTTTTGGGCCTGTGATGGTGTTACTAGTGAAACGTGAGTTATGAACATCCACTGTAATACAGTTGCAAAAGTCAAAGCGACCTTTATTAGTAAGAATTATTACCAGGGGAAGCCAGACAACGTAAGCAACACATCGGGCGCCATCTTCGAAGGTGCACAGTTTCGAACTGAAAAACTGGGAAAAACTTGATCTAGATAAAAAGGGGATGCTTTTTATACGTTTGAAGGGAGGGGGGGGGGATACATCACGTACCCTAGCGCTGACCCTGATTATTGCGGCAGCAGGACGAGTTTGAGATATATCTTTTATTTTGAGAAGGGGCGCCATTCCATGTAGCATCAATGTAACGCGTTCCTTCCTGCGTCAGGCAAAAACTTTGAGTATATCCTGTAGTTAGTAGTATTGATGGAAAAGCCGACCGAGTTGTATGGTGGGTAAAGCCGGAGCCCCCGGGAAGGGAGGGGGAGAGTAGACAATTACAAGGCGAGCCTGGGTACTGAACGCGTGGAGGTGTTGTGACGTCACAAGAGAGGATGGACTTTTCTCCGTTAAAGGCATTAGAATCATACGGAAAAGTAGAAGAAACTAAGATGTTTTGTGCCTTTTTTGGATACTAATGGTAAGTCAGCAATTTCTATTCTTAATACGACATACTTTATAATAGTTATTAAGCTATAGAGTACATAAAAATATAAAATTGACATATTTTGCGTTAGTTTTATTGATTTCTGTTCTTCTGTTCTAGCAATCACTATGCTTCCGTTTGCTGCGTCCCAGGCTGTAAGTAAAGCTAATTACAAAAGAGGAGAAAATGTAAAAGTTTTCACTTTTCCCAAAAAACGAAGAAAAGCGGGCCGAAGGGACTAAAAATACTCCAAGAAAAAATTGGTCCCCAGGAAAAAATACGTATGTTTGTATTGAGCATTTTCGAGATGAAGATCTTTTAAAAGACGATGCTATTTTAAAATCAGATGGGGCACTTTTAACTGTAAAAAGAAAGCATTATAAATTAGAACCGAATGCTATCCCGTGCATTTTTTCGAGCTTACCAGCCTATATATCCGATATTACCAAAAAACAAGAAAGAACTGATCCTACTAAAAGAAGAGAAAACGTTTAGGAAAAAGATAATGAGGAAACCCCAAAAAGAAATAATGGAAAGGAAAATATAAATTCTTTTGAAATTAAGAAATGTATCAAGAGTTTCATGGCAATTCTATGTTAAGAAAATGTCACCATTAATTATAAATTAAACGCAGATTCCCTTCCACTGCACATACCAAGTAGCTTAAGGTTCAATGCGGATCTCATGGTTGATTTATTTATTAAAAAAAAAAAAAAAAAAAAAAAGAGAGAGAGAGAGAGAAATCTATTTTCTGGATACTTAGAAAAACAAATATATAGAAGGTATTTATTAAAGAAATATTTCCAACTAAACGGTTTATCGGAATTTGTTGAAAATTCTGAAATTAAGTATGAACACAGATTCGGAAATTAACTCAAAAAAGAAAATGTATTACTGCAATGCTAACAACAATAACAAAAAAGTATATGTATTACTGCAATATATTTTACATGAAAACCCCTGAGAGCATTTAGGCAGTTTTACATATTCAAGAGTTGTACTCACTAATTTTTAAAAATATTTAATTATGTATGTTTCAAATGTCTCAATGTGATATTTGAAAGTCTTATCTAGAAAAAACTAAAGCAAACACTTGTAGTGCTTTCATGAAAAACTTTATAGTATTTGTAAGGTTTGGGTAATAAAAGCTTTTACTTTTTATTTTCTTGTTTTTTGTGCTTTAATTGCTTCTAATAAAATTTGACATTAGGAGTCTGTATAACATAATTATATATAGTATGTATTGTACAAGTTTTTAAAATATTAATTGTGGAAATTTCTGATTATATTCCTCGTGCTACTAGTGTTTATTGACATTATTGATCAGATTTCTTCCATAGAATTCAATACAAACTCTTTTAAATCCCATCCTCTCTTGTGACGTCACGAAATGCCTTAAGATGACTATTTATGAATCTGGATATTTTTAACATCAATTCTTTTAAAAAGCTTATTAAAACGAAGCAAAACTAAATAATGTATTTCAGTTTTTAAGTAAAATTAATAAAAATTGTTATTTTTACTTAAAAATATATTTACTTTTACTTACTTAAAAATATGACTTTATGCTTATACAACGTATAAATTTAATCCATATACATATTATTTTAGATAAATGATAACATTGAGTAACCATTATATTATTTAGAATGTATTTGCTAGCCCGAAATGCAAAACATACTGCATACAATGCTGAAACTGCTTTAAATTCAGTACCAATTTATTCCATTGATTTCTGACAAAAAATATTGTTGATTCACTATTATTTTAAGAACAAAGTGTTGTAAAACGAAAATGCTATTTCAATGCGTCATAAAAAATTAAGCTACTCGTATTTATTGGCATTATTAATTCCATTTCTTCCATTGAACTCAATGCAAACTGTTCCAAATCCCATCCTTTCTTGTGACGTCACGAAAACCAGTACCCAGACCCCCTCTTGCTTTCTCCTTTCTCTTCTTCAGTTGCGGCGACCCCGGTAAAGCACCGTACTCCGGTTTCGGGTTCAACTCCCGGCGGCCGGGGTTCGATCCCCGACTGGGCGTGGCTGTCTATGTGTCTGTCCCTTCATAGGGGGTAACGTGGCCGCCCACTGGGTGTCCCCATAATAAAATGGCCACACCTTTGGGTAGTTATGGAAAAAGGCTTGTGGCCAGTACCTGCCCATTAGAAAAAAAAATTATTGATGGTAATGCAACTTGTGGAATTAAAGTATACATAAAATGATGTAGAATTTTGTGTCTTGTCCTTGTATAACGTGAACCCCTTTCCGAATCAGCATTTGCAATCTGATATTCTAATGTGATTTTTGATTCTTTTCATTTTGTCCTCGTTGTTTTGAACAACCCTCTATATTTACTGTATTTTCAGCTGGGCTCATTCATAATTTTATGAAATAAGGTGAGAGGGACTTTTAATTTAATCTTAGAACAACAGAAAAATGCAATTTACCAAATCAAATAAGGAATTAAAGTGACATCTTCTGAAAAGTCCCTTAACCAAAAGTTTACACCCAACTAGACATAAAAAGAAACAACACAGAGAAAAGAAAGAAAACACTATTTTAAAATAAAATGAATTAAAAAGTTGGAGGAATGTAGTTAAAGTAAACCCACTTCAAGAGAAAATCCGTGTAAGAAAATATTTCCCATCCAAGAATATGTTTGTGCTTAAACATAACTCTAGTCTTAAACATTGTTAATTTGCTTAAGAAATTCTTCTCCAGGAAGACGGTGTTTGCTCAATCTAGAAGTCATTTTCTTCTCCATTTGCAGTTTTCTGAATGTCGTGAAGTGAAATCTTGCTTCATCGTATCGAATTTCTTTCGTTTAGGTTAAGAACATTTTACCGATAAAATTTAAAAGCGATTCAGATAACTGTAAAAACTTTATAATTCGGTTTTTCTGACTCAATACTAAGGCCTTTTAAGGTCTTTTTGGGATTACAGTGACCTCTCACTTATGAGACTCTCTCGGTTATGCGCCGAATTCAATTTGTCCCGCCCACGCCTTATGGGAAATAATCTTAAACTCTCACTTATACGATATTTCTCTCACTTATGCGACGTTTTAAACGGTTCAGGCGATTTTACATTTCTCACAAAAGAATTCATTTTACAATCTTTCAAGTAAAAATCATACAATTTTTTTTACCTTTATAATATCACTACTGCAAACGTGTGTAATTAATAATGAATAACATTTCTCATCCAACTTTCTATGTTATTAATGATCAAATTTATGGCGTGAGACTGCTTTTATATTTAATTAAAATGATTATTCTAAAATAGTTTAGAAGCTTTAAAAGACTCAGAAAAGAACAATCATTTTCTGGGTTTGTCGACTAAAAACAAACTAATACCACTTCATTTTTCGAAAAAAATCGTATCAGTTAATCTTTAAAATAAGCATAGTGGTAAGAAAGCTATGGCTTTGTATACTGTGAATTTTTTTAATATTTTATGCTCTGTTTTTTAAAGACTTTTACAAATTTTGTTAAAAGATGTTCTTAGTATTCAAAACTAAGTTTTAAAATGTCAGAGGCCGTAAAAGACAGTAACAACTATTACTTTAGTTTTTTTTTTTTTTTTTTGCAGTCCATGCGTCGGAGCTCCTGATGAAGATGAGGATGAATGTGCGCATGCAAACGAAGTATTTGAACATGCCGACAAAACAGAAGTAGAGCCTCTGGACGAAGATCACGTTCCATATATCCACTATCTTGGCGAAAAGTACAGCGCACGCCTAAACAGCCAAGAGTTTGATGAGCTGAAAAGTAAAGTGCGTGGCGGACTTGAGAAGGCTGGCTGCAGTCGATTTAAAATGAAACAACATGAGACGGCAGGAAGTAATGAGGTCGCCAACGTTGAAATAGATTTGCATACAATGAGCTCAGATCTTGATTCTACCGAATTTGAAGAATCTGCACCAACAGATTATGAAAATGATGGCTGTCATTTTGAAATATATGATGAAGACAGTATATACAAGCCTCTTTCGGAATTTACGGAAAGCGGGAGTTCCTCAGACGATTTCGTGTCAATATCAGCGTGCTCCCTGTTAAGTGACGATGAAGACAACTTTATGTTCTTTACAGAAGAAAATTGGATCTGCTATATAATTGGATTGGATCCAATGCGCCATCCCTATGGGTAACTATTGTAAGGTACTGTATATTTTTCCCCTACATGCTTCATAACCATTATAGAAAGAACGTATGAGAAATGCACAGCAAAACAAGTGAAATATCGGTGTATGCTTTCTCAAGTTTCTAATAAATGAAGTTCAAACTTAGGAATAATAATAATGTAAATGTAACATAATAATGTAAACAACTGAATAGAGAATTTTCTTGAAGACATTTAAAGCAGAAGTGTATTACATACGTGTAAATCTCCAGTAATTCATACAATTTCTTTTCATAAGAATTTAATATAGATATTTGTATATTATATTATTAATTTTTTGTTTCGTTCCATTAATTCCAGATCAGAAAAGTTTCAAGTGAAGGAAAAATGCAAGCATTGAGAACGCCTGTTCCACCAAGACAACTACAAAAGAAATAGAAGATGCCAACAATATCCATATTAAGCCAAAGTAACGACGAAAATTAATAGGACAGGTAACATGATGTTACAGTTTTAAGTAATTTTTATCATGAGAAATGTTCCTCAAATGAAATATAAATTTTATCAGACGAGAGAAAATTAGATTAAATGTTTGTGCTTATATAGACTGCTTGTGCTTATATAGAATTAGAAGGTTCTTTAGCTGCTTGGCGTGAGTATTATTAAACATTCGCCTTAATTAATTTCACTCGGTTGGAAAAACATCACTGTATCAACATGATATTAATGAAGGAATGCTTTATCAAAAACAAAGTGTCTCTTTCAGGTCGCCCAGGAATCTCTCCATACGTAAATGCCGTAGAGATTCTATGCTACGTGTACGCGCATTGGTACTGTATAAAAGGAAGAAATCAACCCATTCTAAACTGAAACTATGATGTGTTATAGATGTGTTATAGATTAAATGTTTGTGCTTTAATTAAAGAAAAAAAATGCAACTTTCAAGCTAAATAGTAAAATTTATCTTATCCGTCTCATATGTGGGAACTCATAGATCAGTAGAAGCAAATAGATTAAAAGTTTGTCGCTTAGAAAAAATAAAGAAATTTCAAGCTAAATAGAAAATTTATCGAAGTCATCTTACCTATGGAAACTTAGACCATTAGAAGCAAATAGATTAAAAGTGTGTTCCTTCAACCTCAAATTAAAAATTGAATGTTCAATCTAAATAAAAGAAGGTTTTTGTACGCCGTCTCACGTACGAAAACTCAAGAGCAGAAGAAGTTAATAGATTAAAAGTGTCTGCCTTTAACAGAATATTATAAATTAGAATCTTGAAGCTAAATAGAAAGTTTTATTTCGCCATTTTGCATATTAAATTTTTAGATTAGAAGAAGCTAATAGGTCAAAAGTTTGTACTTTTAAGGGAAATTACCCAGATGGAATTTTCAAGCTGAAATAGGAAAGGATATTTACGCCATATCTCGTATTAAAGCTCACTGGTCCTTAGAAGCTATTAGATTGTAAAGTATACTCCTATAACAAAAAAAAAATTTACAAAATTTGCCATCTCACATTTTTAATCGCACAGATGTATAGTTTTCCTTCTGTAGAAACATACAAAATAAAGTATTTAAAACGTACTAACTAGAAACACCATCTCTTACTTCTTATCTAGTTATGGCTTAGCCAACCATCAAGTATCCTCTAGAAAACTTAGAATACTTTACGTTAGCCAATTTCTCAAAAACATTAGTTAATAGTGTATTAATGCATATTACCGTCATTCTGTAACAGTTTACGTGCCTGAAGTTATCAGAAAAAGAAGTGCTGAATAATCACCTGTAATGAATCTGAAATAGTCACATTTGAATGGAGTAGCTCACAGCCTTATTCATTAATCAACAATATAAAAAATATTGAATTTGAAGGAAAATACCAAACAGAACTTTCAAGCTAAGTAGGAAAATTTATCTTGCAAACTTACAAATGGAATTTCATAGATCAGTAGAAGTGAACAGATTAAAAGTGACTTCAACATAAAATTAGAAAAAAATAGAATTTATAACATAAATAAAAAAGTGCATGTACAAGATCTCACATATTAAATATCATGAATAAAATGAAGCTAATAAAAAATAAAGTTTCAAGAAAAATATACCAAATAAAACTTTCAAGCTTTGCAATTTTATTTAGCCATCTGCAATGGGAAAATAAAATTAGAAGAAGCTGATTGATCAAATGTGTCTCCAAAAAATAAAAATAGATTTAAAAAAAATCAAACAAATGGAACTTTTAAGCTACATAGAAAAAAGTGTTTTGCCATCTCATATATGAAATCTTATTAATCAGGAAAAGCTAATACATTAAATGTTTATCCTTCAACATAAAAATACTTGGAACTTTCAAACTAAATAGAAAATTTACTTACATAATATCACATATTAAATCCCATTGATCATATAACTATTTTAAATATTTGTGCTTCCAGCAGAGTGTTAAAAAATAGAATATTGAAGCTAAATAGAAAAATTTATCTAAGCCATCGACGTACAGAAACTCATAGACCAGTAGAAGCTAATAGTTTAAAAGTGACTTCAACATAAAATTAGAAAATAGAATTTTCAACATAAATTTTAAAAATGTATGTACAAGATCTCACATATGATATCTCATGAATCAGATAAATCTAATAAATTAAAGTTTGTGACCTCAACTAAACTAAAGTTTGTAAGAAGAAAATACCAAATAAAAATTTCAAGCTAAAAGGAAAATTTATTCAAGCCATCCTACAAATGGAATTTCATAGATCAGTAGAAGCCACTATATTAAAGCGTCTGCCTTTAACCAAAAGTTAGAAAATAGAAAATTCAAGCATAGAAGAATTTATTTCGTCAACTGGAATGTTAAAATAAAATTAGTAGACATTTATAGATAAAATGTTTGTGCGTTCAACAAAAAAAGCAGAAAACAAATGGAACTTTCAGCTACACAGAAAAAACAATTTTCACCATCTCACATAGTGAGTCGCACAATTCAGATAAAGCTGATAGGTTACAAGTTTTTGCATTCAACATAAAAATACTAGGAAATTTCAAGCTAAGTAGAAAAAATTATCTCAGCCATCTCATGTGGTAATTCTATATTAAGTCATCAGTATAAGATAATGCATGAAAAGTTTCAGCCATGCAAAAGTAGAGCTTTCAAGCTAAATAGAAAAGTTATCCAAGTCATCTTACAAATGGAAGTGCATGGATCAGTAAACA
>JAWZYV010019000.1:0-26474 GCA_038373885.1 Cheiracanthium punctorium
TTTTCCTCCTCAGTCTTTAAAATCCTATTTGGGGGATATTACTTAGTTATCTGTTGCTAATTTAAGTGATGATAAAGAAGAATGTAAAGAAGTTATTCCACATTTTTTAAGAAGCAACCAACTTAATTGAAAACCATAGAAATTATTTCTTTCTCAGAACACAAATGAAAAAACATTTCATAAACTGAATTCAAATTATAATGCTATAATTAATACTCAGACAATCAGCACATCAGATGACTATGAAAGATTTTTTTAAATTCAATGTCTGCATGAACATAAATTGCAGCATAATCAGGATGTGAATTGATGGGAGGGATGTCGGGAATCATCCCTGGCTGAAAAATGTAATATCCCTACCTAGAGAAATATTAATTGATTCCTGCCGGGGATACTATTTATTCCCTGCTGGAGAAATGTTAAATTAAATCTTTGTTCCTACAAGTTCAACAGTACCAGACAATTTTAAGTATTGAGAATAGAAATTAAGGATGCACCGAATATTCGGTATACTGCCTATTCGGCAGACAAACCGAATATTCGGTTTGGCTGAATACTTTAATATTCGGCAACCGAATAGTAAACAAATTTAAATATTCGACAATTGGTAAACAAAGACATTTTTTTTATACCATGAATGAAAGACAATATAGTACCATAGTACTAAATTAATTCAAGTTGTTACTTACTAATATCACATTCAAATTAATTTTAATTTAAAGGAAAACATTCGGATGTGAAATTTAAATTTTGTTGCTTTTCAATTTTTTATAAATCTTATAACATTACATTAACCTTACTATTATTCATTAATTATGAAACAGTAACCAAAAAAAAACTCTTAAAATTAAGTGTTCATGAACATGTAAAGTCAATGAACTGCTAATATTTTTAATAAAATATCCAGCTAAAAAAAATCATCATTTTGCAGAATTTTATTTTCTGAAGTTTCACACCCAGGCCCATAGCCAGATTTTCTATTCGGGGGGGGGGGGGGGGGGGGGGACATCCTCTTTTTTCAGAGGGGGCACACCACCTTAAGTGGGGTGGCATTTATATATCATATATTTTTTTATAACTCTTATGTATATTTCTATATTAAATATTAGCATAAGTTTATAATTCAATAAATTCTTAAAAGTCAAAAAGTCCTGACGGCTTCCAAGAAGTACTAAAAGCTTGTCGGCTTAAATGGATAAATTTAAGGTTGTCAAAGTTCATTGTGGAAGATGAGAACACACGAAATTAAAATGACTGTAATAGAGTATCGTAAGAAAAACTTATTATGAACACAAAATCTTTAAAAATTTACCCAAGGATATCGGGGGGAAAAATTAATTTCAAAAGGGGATTTTAATGAAAGGTGAGGCAGAAAGAAAATTGTAGGCTAAACGTATGTGGATGGAAAAATTACCTTTAATATTGACTATATCATGTAATTTTTGCAACTCTCAAAATTAAATAACATAATAAACATTTCAAATTTGCACTATTATAGTAATACTAAAGAGAACTTTAAGCAATATATAGAAAACAAATGATAAATTTATGTGAAAAACTATAGTATTCATAAATTAGGCTTTGGTATGGTCACTTTTAAGTACTTTGGTCATCTCATTTAGGCTTCGATTACTATAAATGTGACAAAAAAAGCTAATGTGAAAATGATATTTAAGTCTTTTTTAAATAACAGATAATAGCTTAATTTCTATAAATAAATTAAAGTAGAATTAAAATAATATTATTTTAATTACTTTATGTAAATCTCTACTATATTTACACTAAATGTGACAAATCTATGATAAATTGCATCTCAATTAGGCACGGTGACTTTAATTGGTTAATTGCTATTTCAAATATCAAGTTTCAATATCAAGTGCCAGTATTTAAAAAAATATATCACATTTTTATATATATTACATAAATCAAAACAATTGCAGTAGTCTATTTTTAATCTCATTGAATTCCCGCAAAAATTTTTGTAAATCCATATTCTTGGTTCTATTTTTTTTTTAAACACAGGGAAAACCAAGTTTGCTATCGCTGGTGTGCCATTGATACATTGCACACGATCTATTCGGCTAAGGACAGAAAATGTCAATTCGCATACAGCGGTGCTGCACCGAGCGTACACGAAGTTGATAATAATTTGTATGTATCTTCAAATGCAACTTTTTGGTCAAAGATTTTTTGAAAAACATTGCAGTTTTCAAACTTTGCCAAATAAGATTTAACCACTGTCAATTATTTTTTACAGAGCAATATAATTCCTCAGGAAGAGAAGTAATGAATATTGTCAAAATCTAATTCTGCAGCTTAAATGGCTTTTAACAAATTTTATTTTCACTGAATCGCCTAGTCAGTTCAATTCAGTTAAGATTACGTCAATAGTGTCAAAGAAAATTTGTTTCAATAAATCATTATATTGGTTGGTTCTAACTGTTTCCATTGTGGCAAAATCTCTAAGAGATGAACTGGGTATTTTTCGTTTTTTAACTTGCTGTTCCGGTTCCAATTCATTTCAAAGTCAAACATTGGCACAACAACCCTCTGCGGGGCCAAGGCCTGCGCTGCCCAACCACGCCTGCCTTCGCGACCATAGGCTCTGGTGTGCAGATGCATATGAATCGGCCAGGTGGTCAGCCTGACGCGAAGCCCCAGTGTTTGATCCCAAGCAAGCCTGGTCCTCATTTTATCGACCCACTCAAGGGATGAAAGGCTGAGTCAACCTTGCCTAGCCCGGGATTCGAACACCGGACCTGTGGGACGGCAGCGCGGTGCGCTAACCATTACACACTGGGCTTCTCCGATTCATTTACGATGCCAAAATCTCCAGCAGTGCAAAAGCTCCAGCAGTGCTCTTCATAATTTTCGTCATTTCCCATATTTTTAATAGATTCTGTTACAGCTTCTATTATTTTCGAGGAATCATTAAAACTAGTTTTACCTGTCTGTAACTGTTTATCAACTGGTTCCAATGTTTTTAATATTTTTCGCATGTAAACTATGCAAAATCAAAACTTGTGCTTGGTGATAACAGTAAGTAAACCAGTAGCTTCTGTTACATCAACACCATCATATTCTCTGCTAGAAGCAATGAATTTTAAAACTTTAACAATTGCTCTGTAATTATTATAAATTATATCTGTGACATGAAAGTGGCCACTCCAACATTGTTGCAGGAGACGGCTCAATGCATGATCTTCGTAGTTTTTTGCTATACAACCACGTTTAAGAAACATGTATAGCATGGAACACTGATAAAAAAATTGTTTAATGACCGGAACAACATAAGGTATAGATCGGTTCAGCTGTTGTTATATTATCGCTTGAAATCCACCTCGTTTTCTATTCATCATCGAAGCTCCATCATAACATTGACTAAGTATGTGATCAGTATTTAATCCATTTTCCTGTAGAACATTTAAAGTTAAATCCGCTAAAGATTGTGCATCTAATTCTGCAGTAGCTTTCACATATAATGCTGTTTCGTAAACTTTACCATCTTTCACGTAACGAATACCAATAGCAAAATTTTCATTACATTTTCTGTCTTTCGTACCATCTTCCAAAATTGTAAACCAAGGTACATCTTCACTTTTTACACCCTCAACGACACTCTCATGAACACAGTCGGTTAAGGCCCCTCCTCAGACAGAAATTTTTTCGAGTCGCGTTTTGAGGAACAATTTCCTACCCCCCTCACAAAAGCTCCTATCGCGAAATGCGATAGCTCGCGTGTCCGTTACTGATGGGAAATTTATGACCCGTTGGCGGGTTGGGAGATTTTGACCTGTGACCTCCGTCTACATGCCCCCGCTGCCTGAGCAAAATTTATTTTCAGTTGAGTGTATTCGTTCGAACAGATTTAAATTGCAGAATACTCAATGATAAATTACAAGTATAATAAAAAATTTATTTAATTTGCAAAGGACACTGCAATTTGTAAAGTGTTGTTATAAAAATTAACATTTTAAAAGAAAATATCGAAGCGCGAATATGAGAAATTTTACATCGTAATTATTCTACTATATAGTTACGCTGAACCCTGACTGGCTGACTCAATTTGTAAAGATTCTAGGCAAACCACTTCGATGTAAACATTTTGCCTCCATTACTCCAAAAACATTAAAAACCAGAAAAAGCCTAATAACACCGACACCATTTATAGGATCCGCTTGAAATTTTTCATAACTATGTATAAAAATATAAAAACAATCTCTGTTACTTTGAAAATCTGACAATCCACCGGTTCCCTAATTTTTTAAGAGATTTTTTGCCATTGTCAGCTCCATTTTATTTCAGAGATTCAAAAAAGCGAATAATTTGAGTGAAAAAATTAGACTTTCAAAGTGTAAAAAAATTGTCATATTCACGTCACGGTTATCTATCTGCCTTTGAAGGGAAAATTGTGATTCATTCCTTTAAAATTGTTTTTCTAGATTACATAGTTTATTTATTTATTTTTTCACAAATAAATCGTCAGCATGGATATGAGAATGACTGTGAACACAAAACGAAATCTTTTGAATGCCATAAGTTTCCGCGCGTTTCCAGAAGAGGATGAAATTCGATTTGGGTGTATAATAAAAATTGAATAGGAAGTTATTTATTTTAGGTAGACGAAGACTAAATGTATTCAGTGTCAGTAGCGGATCTAGGGGAGGGGCTAGGGGGCTTCAGCCCCCCCCCCCAAAAGAGATTGCTCAAGGGTAACATTCTGCTTTATTATACACTTTAAATAGCTAAAATGATCATATTTTATTACTTAGCCCCTCCCAAAAGTCTAATACATTGGTTTAGACTAAAATTTTGATTTATAGTACATTTTAATTGGGTGAAATAAGCTTTTTAAAAAATTTAGCCCCTCCCAAAAAAAAATTTCTGGATCCGCCACTGTTCAGTGTAGACATTTTCGTCGAATGTTTTTTCAAGCGCCCGTTGTATTTGCCTCCACAACGGGCTTTGATTTCTAGTTTGGTTAATATGATGAAAAAGTGACATAAAAATAATACATTTTTTTAAACTTCCTTATATACATAATTGCTTAAATCTGGGCGTTGAAAAACACTTTCATTAAAAGTATGCAGTTGCGACAAATTAAAATATGCATAATAGTTTACACGATTGATTGTGTAAAATATTTTCGTGTATAATACAAATTTACCTACTTTCTAGTCCTTGACTTTGTTTTCTGATCTTTAATATATATATAATAACTTTTAAAAGTGGCAAATTGGGGCGAAATAGGAATTTTTTTCCCTCGAAAACACAATTTTTGCGAATTTTCAAAATCGATATCAGCAAAGTACGGAAAGTTTTTTCTTGGGTTGGCTAATAACCGTGTTCTTTTTTTTTTTTTTCTTTTTGAAAAGAAATTAAGTTTATCAATACAAAATTATATCTCATACAACCCCCCCTCCCCGAAAAAAAATTCTGGCTACGCTCCTTTCCTCATCGATTAGCATATAACGACTATGTTACATCATAAAACTATTAAAAGTGGCGTTTTTTCCGGCGGCATTTTTACCGGGTGGCGTTTTTTCCGCTCACCGGATTTTTGAAATCTGTATCAGCCGAATGCTGGAAAGTTGTTCCTGGGTTAGTAAGTAACTGCTCAACCCCCTCCCCTCCTAAAAATAAAAAAAACGGACAATATCTTCAGATGGCACTGGCTCATTTAAAATCGGGTATTTTAGCGAAAGCATTTCCAAAAATAAAATTTACCGGATTTTGGAAATCTTTAATAGTTCTGTGGTAAAAATGCTTCTTATTTTTAGAGTGTATCATATAAAGAAGTTTCCGCGCTCGTCTGATATCGATTTCAAAATTCGGAAAAATTGTGTTATCGGGAAGAAAATGTCTATTTTGGCCCTAATTCCCGAATTTAAAGGCGTTGGCGCCACCGGAAGACATTGTCGAACTTCGAAATAAATTACAGGGTTATTATCCAACCCAAGTGACAACTTTTCTGACCTCGGCTGATACCGATTTCGAAATTTTGCAAACTGTGTGTTTTCTGGAAAAAAATATATCCAGAACAGATAGAATCCAGAATATATATGTACACTACTGGTCAAAAGTATTGAAAGTTTCAGAATCTAACCATCTTTTCAAGAATAATACCACAAAAAATGGACAAAAAACTTGTTAGATTTATATCTTTTTAAGAATTTTTGAATTATAATTAGCAGTACGGAATTTTCGCAAATAAAAACAGAAAATTCGCAGGAAAAAATATGAAGGTTTGAAATTTTAATAAAATTCGCATAAACTACTTACAAAACATTTAATGTGCTGATACTTGCAGCCCCAGATGGGCAAAATAATTGAACTATCTGGAAATAAACTCCATTTGTTGCATTTGATTTCATGTGCAAAAAAGTTCATACAAAGTTTTTTCAGATGTGTTTTATCATTGTGTTCAGATCTAAATTCCCTGATTGTTGTTCAAGAGTTATTTTCAACATTTCTAATTTGTTCCACAAATGGGGAGCAAATGGTTAACTTGAACCAGGCGAAATACACGAAAGATGAGAGATAAAATGACATAGTCAATTAATATCGTTTTGATATGGCAATAATGAAACAAAAAATTAGGGGGTTCGGGGGTCTTCCCCTGACGAGGCTCAAACAGCCGAGTTTCCTATCTATCTATCTATCTATCTATATAACTAATAAGTAAAACACAATATGTACTGCAAATAAGATATACCTCGCATTACATATACACAGTGGAACCTCCTAAAGTGACTACCTTCGTAAAGAGACCACAAGTCTATACTGACCACTTTTGTAAATTTTCCCTTTCTAATCACTGCACATTGCAACCTTTGTAAGGTGACCACTTTATAAGATGATCAATTTTGTTGATTCCGAGGGTGGTCATATAAGGCAAGTTCCACTGCGTATGTATATATGCCTATGACCCCCCCCTAATTTTTTAGTTTCATTATTGCCATATTAAAACGATATTAATTAACTATGTCATTTTATCTCTCACCTTTCGTGCTTTTCGCCTGGTAACCCTATGTTGAAATTTTTATGATTGTATTTAAATATATGTAAAATTATGTCGCTTTTTTGGGACAATTCAATAAAGGGGGTGAGAGATAAAATGACATATTCATTAATAAAAGGCTGCTTTAGTTATTAAGAATGTAATCAATCACACCTAGAAAACAAGTGCAAATAAGCATTTATATTTAAAAAGAAAAAAAAAAAAAAAAAAGCCTCAATATGTTGAAATCAATATCGTCCAATGTAACTAAGAAACACTCGTGAAATCAGCTTTGAAACAAAATAAATTGCACTGAAATCAGCTCATCAGCTTGGGAGCCAAGATCCTGTAATCAGAGGCATCTTCACGTGTCGGGCGTTTCAGTTTTGTATCCTCCCAATTAAATTAATTAAATATCAATGAGCACAATTTGCATTGCCCAGCACGGAGTAAAATTTACACTGATATAACATTGAAGAAGTTTAAATGCACAGAAAATTTTAAATATGATCCTAAAAGCAAATTCTAATACTTTTGAGTTAGTTAAACACTTCATTTGATTGCGAAATTTCAAATCGGCTTAGAAGTTTTTTTGTGAGTAGTATGTTTTTGGATGTATTAATACCACAGAGAATTTTTTTTAAATGCTTAATATGAACCAATTCTTTAAATATATTCTGTTTTTTCCTCCCTTTTAGCCAACAGAATAAATAATGCCCGTTATAGCTGCGTCCGTACTTCAAAATTTCGATGCGTAAAGAATGTTTTTCCTTCATTTTTGATCAGTCGTCATATTAAAATCGTGATTCATTTTGAGTTATTCAAAAAGTTATACTGTGGTCCTGGGACAACATACGAAAAAAGGGTCCCCTCCAGCTGACCCTGACCCACCGAGAGGGGAGGAGGGGCAATTGCCTCGAATTCCACTCCTAGAGGACGTATGTTGCGAATTTTTGGCGCACAAGTCTCACCGGGAAATAAAGTAATTGTGTCTTCCAAAACCTCTTCTGGATCACACAGACGCAGTCATCATGTACTAAAGTTTAAACATGCAATAAGAAAGGAAAAGAAAGGCGCCAATATATTTGACTGATTACTAATGAAGCTTTTGTAATGGATAAGTATAAACATACATCTGGGACCCGAAAACGTAAGATATAGAACTGCAATCAGAGGGTAGTATGAAAAGAAGGCGGACATTGTTGGAAGTTGGAATTACAGGAAAAAAAAAAAAAAAAAAAAAACAGATGCGGATGATTAATAGCCAAGTTCGATTAAAATTTGTCAAACACTCTGGTCATTAGTGACTTTCGGATTAGATGATGTGAGTTTGCCTATTCGATTGCGCGTGCATAGATACATACACACACACACACACACACACATACAAATTAGTCCAATATGTTTTTACTTACTGGATAATACTATTTACTTATATTTCTTTTTAACCTTTACTTATATACTAAAGGTCCTTTTCTTTAGCATTTTATATAGCTGTGTGAAAAATTATATACAAGTAAAAAAAAAAATATATATATATATATATAGGTAATGAGCGTAATGAATAGTGCTTTAGTTGATTACCGAACATCAGAAGGAAACTTCGATATATATGGAATTACAAAAGAGAAATAAACTTTCCTACAATTTTAGGTTGAAGCTACTTCACCTAAAAAAGTTTGTGCATTTAAACTTTTTAAATATTATATAAGTGGAAATTGTACTCCGTACTGAGCAATGTAAATTGTCCCTCCATTTACATCATCCATCCGAAACAAATCTATTCCTTTTCTGCGAGGAGTCGTAAATCAAGTTCCTCCTTCTCCCCGTTTCATCTCTGCGGGTGGTAACGCAACACGTGGGCAAGTGGGGGTGGAAAACATCTGAAAATTTTTCATCAAAAATGTGTAAATAAATCGCTAAAAATCAAATTTATGGATTAGACAAAAAATACTTATGTATTTGAAAAGGCAAAGTGCACTGCAATTTTTCTATCTTTACCAAATTTCAAAAAAGTTAGTCTGGTCTGAGAAAATCGCAGTTGACTGTCAGAATTCGTGTCTTTGTAGATAGATGATTGTGTTTAATATTAAATAAAAAATACATCAAAGCAATATTTCTAAAATCTGAAAGATGGAAAAGGTGAGAAGTCTTTCAAGAAAACAACAATGAAAGAAAAATTTAAAAATATTAATTTAGTGCCGAGATATTACTTGAAAACCGAAGTAATAAAATTCCCATTGCTTAACATGGAAAGGAAACTTCTTTCGATCTGTCTGAGGAAGAGCCTTAAGATCTGAATGACATTTTTGTATATCTGGGGAAAGATATATTGCATTTCATGGAATAAATGTCGAACAGTTCCTTGATTTTTCGTCTTTATTCATGGTAAATTCATATAGATTTTTGAATAAACCTTATTCATCGTGTTCTTGAATATCATAAGTTCCTCACATTGGCAGGTCAGAGCCAAGCACTAAGAGAGTTGGACCTTTCAGCTTTGGCTAGTTAACCGACTTTTTTTTTTTTTTTTTTTTTTTTTTTTAAATAGGTGTCAGTCATTGGAGATTAAGTAATCATACATTTGAAAAATAATAAAGTTTTTTAAAAATATATTAAACTTTTTTGAAATATCTGTATCAAAATTTTTAATGTGAAATCTTCTAGGGGGGGCAAATGATGTTGCTAGGTGGGGCTCAGCCCCACCTGGCACCCCCTTGGCTACGGGCCTGTATCACACCATATGAAATATTGTTTAAAAACCAACTAATTATATTAATTCCTGTTTATAATTAAAATTAATTAGTTGATTGTTTATGATCAGTTTAATTAGTTTTAATTAAATAATTAAAAACATTAAAATCTCCGTAAAATAATATAAACACGCACCATGAGCGCTTTCGACAGCTTAGCCCGCTGTCATCATCAGAACTGAGTCCGCTTGGCTCATTCACCGCTTTTTCACCAAGGCTTGCCATGACTACTCGATCTGCGCATGCGCCATGTCGTTGACAGCTCCCTCTTGTGTCATTATTTCCAACGCTTCCCTTCTTAAGCCATAACTGTGGTTATTGTAATTAGCTATTTTCTTGACATTTATGAAATCCCATAACTGTGGTTATTGTAATTAGCTATTTTCTTGACATTTATGAAATCTTGACAGTTATGGCTTAAGAAGGGAAGCGTTGGAAATAATGACACAAAAGGGAGCTGTCAACGACATGGCGCATGCACAGATCGAGCAGTCATGGCAAGCCTTGGTGAAGAAGCGGTGAACGAGCCAAGCGGACTCAGTTCTGATGATGACAGCGGGCTAAGCTGTCGAAAGCTCTCATGGTGCATGTTTTTACTATTTTACGGAGATTTTAAGGCTTTTTAATTTTTTTAATTATTTACTAAGGTGTTTCTGTGTTTAAATTTTAACTAAGTAATTTTAATTAATTGTTTAAAATTTAAGTTTAATAATGATTTAATAAATTTCAATTTTAATTAAATATTCGGTATTTGGCCGAATATTGGGTCAGGCTTTTAACCGAATACAGTGAAACCCCGGTTTAACATTACCCGTATTTACCGTTTTCCTGCTTATAACGTCATTTTCTATTGCTTCCAAATATCTTCCTATACTTGTAATGCTAAAAAATCCCGTCAATAACGTTAGATTTCCTGCATTTAACATTTTTTCGGCGAGAAAAATTTGATGCATTTTCTCTAAAACAAGTCACAGTAATTGTGATGGGAAGGAAATAGTTTTTGAGAATGGCAGCAATGCGCATTCCTTTTCCTTTACTTGAATAAAAAGAGGGAAAATTACTCTTTATCTCCTCCAACTGTCCGAGCGCCTTCATTCCCATAAAAACGGAGTGTAGCCTTCTAGGAATTCCCTCCCCCCTTAGAGGTGATCCGGGTGTGTCTGGATTAACAAGCTTAAAGAATGCGGCGGACGATTTTTGATGAATTGGGTTTAAGTGCTGGGGGAATTTCCAGAAGAGCAGGAGAGAAGCGTAAAGTTACTTTAAAATTTTGTCATTGCTACCTTCCTGTATTCTGGAGATACAATAGACCATCTTCGGATTTTCACAACAGGAAGCCTTTCACGCGACGCAAAAAGGAAGGTTACATGGGGAAAGGGTGGGCAGGCCATTTTCTGCCGTTTCGATGGGAACCAACAGCTATGAGATTCTCTTTGGGAGCTAAAGAGTTAAACTGACCACCCATGAATACAATTCATGGAAGGGATAATAAACGGCTTTTCTATAGTATCTTTTAAGCACCTGTTTATCACAGCAGTTCGCACATGTGTATACAGTTCATTTCCTATACCATAGGTCACATGAAGACCTGTTTACTTGCTAGTTGTTTTCTTTTCCGCTGTCTTCCTTCAGTATTTTGCTGCTCTGTTTGGTACTCAAAGTAAAATAACCGATTTCTTTAAGATATAATTTTGAAAATTAAATTGTGAAGCATTGTATACAACGAAATAAAAGGTATGTCATTTAAATTAGACTTTATTTCAATGTCATTAATTTGTTTTTATACAACCCCGATTTAGCGTTTTCCCGCATATAACGTTACTTCTTTCTGGTCCTTTGAATGTCGTTAAATCGGGGTTTCACTGTATTCGGTATTCGTTATTCGGAAAAATATGATATTCGGTGCATCCCTAATAGAAATTCTTCTTTTGTTTAGAAGACAAAGGAGTAAGTAACAAACATCCCTTTGAAATAGATATACACATGTCTGATGCCACTTCTCATTCTGCAACCAGGGTCAGGTTTCAAAGGAAGACTACAAAATGAACGAACAAGCACTCCTCTGCTGCTAGCCAAATTTGAGGGTAGACGTAGAATTGGTAAAGGCAGGAATATATGTGGATGGAAAATCGGGGATCGACTTTTGTTTGAATTTAATACTAAATTTACATTCAACCATTCCCACATCTCCACTAGTTGCTGCTTTTTTACTAGAAAATACTTTTGCAGCAGTTCCAAAAGCAGTGAGCGTTTTATATTCAGCTGTACTCGTTTTCTCCGGCAGTAGTTTTCTACTGTACTTCACTCCTCACTGCCTTCAAAATCCCTTCAAGGGGAAACGAGCAGCAGGCAGGTCAGCAAGGAAGGTCATGGCATGAGCAGGATGAGTGAGGTATTCGCACTCCTGTTGCTTACATTTGTCCTGCTTAATGCTGCAAAAGTGGTCTGAGTGTAAATGAGGTATGTCACTTTCCAAACATGTTTCCGACAGCATTTGTCATGTAATACCTAATATATTATGTGAGTGAAGCATTTACAACTTCCCTCCTTTTTCTTTCTTTCTTTTTACTCCCAAATGTCCCCTCCTGGAGAATGTTTTCTTTCAAATGTTCTCCCCCCCCCCTTCCTTGGAGAAAATGTTCAATTCACACCCAGAGCATAATTATATTAATACTAACAATATGCAGTATACAAAATATAGTGTAATAAATTTTGTTCATCTTTAGGATAAATGTTTTATTTTAAAATTCAGTTATTGCTTTCAGTGTGGAAACTGTTATGAAGTAATAAAAAACTTAAAATTATTATATTTACATAAATTTACATTAGTAGCAGTAAAGCTGTGATAATCCAAGTGGTTAGTTTATTAATATTTCACTTATACATCCTTTTATGTCAGTCCCTTAAAAAATGTATAAACAGTCCTTTACATTATATATAAATACAATAAAACCTCGATACAGTGATACTTAAGGGACCCAATAAAATTATCGTTCTAGAGGGATGTATTATTATATCGATGGGAGATAATGTATAGTATGGAAATTCCACGGGACTGCAAAATTTTATCATTATAGAGGATTTATCAATGTACATTGAAACCTGTGAAGTTGACCACCTTTGTAAGTTGACCACCTGTCTAAGTTGACCTAATTCACCAAGAACAGAATGGCTTAGTTACTTTAACATTAAGTGAACCTTTTATAAGTTGACTTATTACTGTATGTAGTGCACATAGTAACTATACGTACTATGACAATTTCCAATAATTGATAAATAATACAGTAATATGTATGTATAATTAATGTAAAACCTAATAAGCAATATTATTCCAATTGTGCATCATTTTGATTTCATATTTTATATAATTTTGTAATATACTACATATACTAAATGTACTATGTAATGTATGAGTACATAGATGATAAAATTCGAAAATCAAAAAGTAAGTATTGTACCCTTGATAAGTTGACCGCATGTCTAAGTTAACCATGAAAATGTGAAACCACTGGGTGGTCAACTTAGTAGGTTTCACTGTACTGAATTTTGCTACAGTGAGGTTTTACTGTAAATAGATAGAACGCTGATGTAAACAAGTAAATCAAAACAATAAAATGTTAAAGCTATTCCTTATGTTTAGACACATTAAAAATAATAATAATTTACCTTCATATTCTTCAATATAGTGCACAGAGACCATACTGCGCTAGATTTCACATGAGTATCAGAATTTTTTACGCAGGACCATATAAGTTGAACTGCATCCAATTGAATATATAAGCTAAAATATGTAGATCTACATGCATTAACTGATATGAAGTAAGATTTTAAATCATTATTAGTTATTAACATTAACTAATAAACAGAACTTTAATATTAAAACAATAATAATAATTTTTATACCACTGTCTTTCAAAGCAAACATCTTAAGGGAACCCAGCACCGCTTCAAAATTTTAAATATGTATTAAAAAACCTAATTTGCACATTTAACTAAGAATTAAAATAAAAATTATTAATTTTTAAATATAATTATTTATCAAAATAATGATATTTTTATTCAGTTTCTTTTATTGCATTTAAAATACAAAACACAAGTACATTATGCAAAACAGTTCATGGACTTTTAGATATATATATTATATTTAATGCATTTTTCATTGTCATTTATAATGAAAAATAGTAACATTTAATGTCCTAATTTTATTTATTACAAAACATTGTGCTAATTTAATGAGCAGATTTATCATGTACATAATAAAAAGTGTGGCAAAAATTATTCAATTCGATAATAAATCATACATACAAAAATCATTTTTGAAAAATAAAAGTTGAGAAAATCTGATTTTTGAAAAGAAGGTCTTTTAAAATTGTTGCTTTAGAAGAGCCTCTTTAACTTTTTAATAAAAATTCACACTCAAGAAAAACTTCTAATATAGACATTTCAATTATTTTTGGCATGTCACTCTTTTGTAAACTTTCCATAAAAACTTTTATAACCAAGGCTCAAAATTAGTAGTGGTCTGAGACCACTAAAATGTATAACAGACATGTAGAATACAAAATTTGTTGGTCCGTCAGACCAGTACTGTTTTATTTACATTTTTCTCTTATAAACTTTCCTCATTTAGTTCCATAATACATGTCATCTAATTTTACCAATACATATCATATGATATAATTTGATCTACTTTTATAAAGATACTTACGTTTTTTTTAATTCAGCTCTAAACACAAATCAATATACAAGGTGTTCAGCATAGGACAAACTAACTCCAAAATTATATATCTCAAAAACAAAGGACAATAGAGGGATGAGTACATTTATTATGAAAGTTATAAAAATTTGTAATAGAATTTTGAAAATAGCAACAAAAGTTAAAAACAGATGGCACTGCAAGCTGTAATCGCATTACAGCCTCCTTATAAGTAATGCTTCAATGGTCGGAGAGATCAGTTCTAGCATTGTAGCTTGAAAGGAGGTTTGTAAAAAGTATACCATTGAACAATATGTATTTCTTGTACTAGAAAATCACAGGTTAGTGTACAGTCCAACAGCAACAAGATGCAGTTTCCAGAAACAATTTAATGCTTCTCAAGGTCCTTCTCCGATGACTATCCACATGCTCTTCAACAAAGAACAGACAGTGTGGGCGATGTTTGCCACAAACAAACAATAATTAGTCCTGAAAATGTTGCCACAGTTTCTGGAACTATTTAAAAAAAATCCAAGAAGCTGAGTCTGATTCAAAGCATTCATGCACGCAAAAAATAATGAGAAACAGCCTATACATGTATCCATACAAAATTCAACAACACCAAGCCATAGCCAATGGAGCTGTGCAACAAAGATTGGATTTTACAAACTTGATGCTCACAATGATAGATTGTGATGGATTTGATGTTGAATGCATCTGACTTACAGATGAAGCACATTTTCACTTCAATGGCATCGTGAATAAAGAAAACTGATGGTTTTGGAGAACCAAAACGCCCTTTTTGAGTTAGGTGAAACTGCTACATTCGACATGGATAAATGTTTGGGCTGTTATAAGCCGCAAAGGAATTATTCAAGTAAGGCACGATTAATACTGAGGGTTATGTTTCATTTTTGAAACAATTTATAACAATTCAGTAAGCACTGAAAGAGCAACAGTAATGGAATAGTTCACGAAAGATGGGGCCAGACCCCAGTGCATTAACCAGGTTTTTTGATTCCTGGAGGAATAAAGTGATTGGTATTGCAATTTCACAGGTGCAGATGTGGACTGTCCTCTGTACTTGCCCTATCTCAACTCATGTGACTATTTTTTGTGGGGTGCATTGAAAGACTCTGTGTACCAAAATAATCCCATGATACTGGACAAGCTTGAGGAGGCAATGTGTGTCAATTTCCCTTGACACACTACAGTGGAGCTGCTGAATTCTGTTCTTTTCAACACTAGCTGTGAGCATTTTGAGCGGATTTTGTATTGATTCCATAAACTACTAGCAGAACTACTTTTACTTTCTTTTCTATAACCCTGTGTAGTATATAGTGCCATCTGTTGGTAACTTTTGTTAATATTTTCAGAATTCCTGTATCAAATTTTTACAGCTTTCATAATAAATATACAGTTTGTCTAATCCTTCTATTGTCTTTTGTTTTTGATATATGTAATTTTGAAATCACTATGTCCTTTGCTGGATGCCTTGTATAGTGCCCCTATAATTTCTTTAGTCAATTTTTTAAAAATCATGTATATGGACCAGTGATCACAAGCTGCCAATTATTGGGTAGGGACAAAGACCAAAATATGCAGTTTTCCATATCTAAATTAACAATTAAAGATAAATACTGTAGGGGGGTCATGTCTCCATAAGTTGTGATGCTCATGCCAGTGGTAAATGTTATGGACCTGGGAAGTCATGGAGTCATTTAGTCATTTGGACCACTGACTAAATATTCTAATTTGTATCCCTGGTTATAACCAGTGCTGGATTAAGACAGTGCGGAGCCTGTAGCAAATGTTATCAAGGGGCCCGATGTTCAGTTGACGCATCCAGAAAGCTTTCTTTTTTCAAGGGAGAGGAGTAGTATAGATAAATTAACCGAGTAAATAGTGGTAATTATATTATAACATTTTTTTAGTGCTAATTAATTAGTTAATGGGATCACTAACGCATTAATGTAATTTTGTGGGTGGAGGTAGTTAATTGGAAGATTCACATACACATCCATTTTAAAAGTAAAATAGGATTGTTTACATTAATTTCTTTTTTCTTGGGAGAAGCGTTCGCCCCCCTCATTTTAATCTGTGCTTGATCCGACCTGACTTAGTTCCTTCATTTTGGAACTTAGTTTTCTTCAACATTTTGTTTATTTTTGGATTCATCCTTCAAATGAAGACAAACGTGTAACATTATTGGTAAGAAATGCATTTTTTAAAGGCCATACTTAGGTAGATAGTCCAAGGGTCTGGATATCCCCTCCTTCGAGTTGCGATTTTTCTCAATAAAAAGATAATGATTAAGCCTTTTTTTTGAAAAATTCTGCCTTTCCCACTGTTTGGACCCTCTTTGAAAGTTTTTTCAGGGTACTGCATTTATTGTTCCACAGTGTGTTAAATATACAATTCTGTGTGTCTCTTACGGCTGTCTTTAGAATATTCATTCAGTTTTGCCTAGGTAATCATTGACTAAATAATTCAGGCAGGAAACAGCCACATTAAATTTTTATATATTCTTTCAATGAGTTATCTACAATTGATTTACAGTTCCATAAAAGAGCTTCAAAAAGTCATCTTTTAAAGAAAGAAAAAAGAAAGAATTACGATATTTATCTTTTTTAGAATATTTAGCCTAAAAAAAGCTAGATCTTGGGGGGGGGGGGGACACAAAAACTTTCAAACCAGAGGCACAGGGGCCCGTAGCATTAGCTACTTCTGCTAAATGGCTAATCTGGCACTGGTTATAACTCACTAACAGAGGTCATGTTACATTTATGTGAATTATTTCATGAGGCAAGGGATCTGAATTGCTGGTATAGTGTTACTATGTGGTAGATTTGAAAGTTCTTTCTAAGCAGTTATTTAGAAAACATTGAAAAAATGGTTAGTATGCTTAACAAAATATAAAATTATCAATTGCTGTTTTTGAAATAATCTTACTGCTTAAAACTTTAAAATCAATACTCTGTTAATATGATGTTACATCTACACGGAGTTTTACAAGTTTTTTTTTTTTTTAGTAGCATTTATTACAAAAAAAAAAAAAAAAAAGTAGCAGGCAAATTTTGAATTTGCCTCTAATAACACGATTATCGATTGGATTAAATTAAATGTTTGCAATAAACTTTCATAATTTTGACACCAATAAATTTAACAGAATAAAAAGAAAACATAAATATGCCTTCTACTTAACTATTCAGGCAAACAAAGCACAAAAGTTAGTAAAAAATTATGCATTTTTAATATCAGAACCATACACGATTGGGTGTATTATTTATGGTGTCAGAGGAGGCAAGGTTTCGTCACCCTCCTACTGTTAGAAGGTGTTTTTTTTTTTAAGAGAATTTTTCACTTAGAAAAGCAAAAAATAATAATATTGATTACAGATAGAAAATTCTAAAAGAAAATCTGCACGTAAATATTTTGTAATGAAACAAGATACGATTACATACAATTATACTCTGAATGGTAATTTCTGCAAAAGCAAGTTACACTGCATAAGTGTTCTTCAACGAAAAAAGAAAAAATAGTTATACAAAAGCACTCAAGTTTAAAATTCCATATGAGTTTCTGGATTCATATAAGTAACACTAACATGTAATTATTTTAAACTTGTAGCAAGTTAGACTTCTAAAACTTCAATTTACAGACTACTTTTATAACTTCTTGTTTGTAACATTTAAATAACTTTTCCTGTCAGATGGCTCATTTAGGATTAAAATCTTTTTTTCATTTTAATGTCTGTTGAAAAAAATTGCATAAAACACTTACTTTAAAATTTCAGGATCACAAGAGCCTTTAGACAGGGCTTCATTTAAATTTATGATAAGAGGAACATGAGTCGTCTGTAGTAATTGAACCATAGTTTCAATAACTCCACTTTTTTTAATAGTTTCCCGTAAAACTGGACTTTCTAGACACATGCCAATGGTTCCAACAACATGTGCTTTTACCTATTTATTTTTAAGAAAAATACTGAAAATTACAAACATAAAAAGACTACAGAACATAACAGATACACATGAACACAAGTATATTTTACTTTACATATATAACCATGGCAATAGAAACAAAGCCTTTTTCAAATATGTATTTCAAGCACTATAAATCAACTGGGATAATGAAAAATTAATTTATTTTGCTATTGAAAGATTAAACAGATAGACGTTGCAAATATTGCTTATCAAAATTGTATGCTGATAAATTATGTCCCATAGCTAATTCAAGTCAAGTAAATAAAACTCAACAAGCATAATCAACAATAAAAAAAGTATTTGTCATCAAGTAGAATTTTTAAAAACTACTAAATTTACTTTTCCAGATTTTAAGCTTTATGTATAAAAGTAGGGATGTCCATATATCTGGGGGGGGGGGGGAGGCACACTTGCACTCTATTCAGCTGTCACCTGCCATACAGCAAAGTTATATATATCAATCATTTATGAATAATATACACTTTAATTGGCTATACATAAAATTTGAAGAAGGGGGTCATCTTCACATTTAACCTTTTCCAGACGGGAGCCAAATTTTGCAGAAGTTACCACGGCTATGAAAACCAACACTGTGTGAGTCATCTTGCAGGACAGCAGATTTTCAACACTAAGCTCCTTTACATAAGTCTCTAAAATCATATAACAATCCATATTAATTATTTTCTGCATGATGATGCCCAGTATGTGTATAAATTGTATTTTACGATAAATTTCACACTGCCATGTATATGCGGCATCCACCGAAAAGGATTAAATAAGCATAAAGTTTATTTTTTCCAATGGCAACACCTAATTTTTACAAGAACTAAACAGCCCAAACATAATTACCATTATTATGAATTTTTAATAAAATATTAATAAGAATTATTAAATTAAAAGCAAAATTACGGATAGTATAAAATCATTTAAAAACAGGTAAAAACGCATTAAAATCCGTTATGTAGCATTATCGGTGGCAGCCACCACCTTCTTCAGCACAGGTCTTAGTTCTAAATGGCCAGCTCTCTTCCTCAGCAAGACGTTCCACCCAGGATCTATCTGCGCATGCGTCATATCATTTATTGCGCCATCTGTGGTTATAATCTGCAAGGCTTCCATATTTAGGGCATAATAACTATTTTTGTAATTGGCGAGTTTTTGGCTATTGTTAAAGTTGATTTCTATGGGGCGTTTTTGGGCTATTTTTGCGAGTGCAGTAGTGGTTTTATTGAATTTAATGTCAGATTGATGTTCCTTTTTTCGGTCTTTGATTTTTCGATTTGTCATGCCAATATAGCATCCTGGTTTATTAGTACTATTGTCTGTAAAGCTTAATTTATAAATACCGGCGGTTTCATCAGGATTAATATTATCTTTGCGAATGCGTTTGAAAATATTTTGATTGGGTCTCACGGGGACCCCCGTGAGAGTCTCACGGGGTCCCCGTGGTCACACTTGAGTCTTACAGGAGCAGCAAAGAAAAATATCAAGATCCCCCGTGAGACCCAATCAAAATATTTTCAAACGCATTCGCAGTGGTAAAGATAATATTAATCCTGATGAAGCCGCCGGTATTTATAAATTAAGCTTTACAGACAATAGTACTAATAAACCAGGATGCTATATTGGCATGACAAAACGAAAAATCAAAGAACGAAAAAAGGAACATCAATCTGACATTAAATTCAATAAAACCACTACTGCACTCGCAAAAATAGCCCAAGAACACCCCATAGAGATCAACTTTAACAATAGCCAAAAAATCGCCAATTACAAAAATAGTTATTATGCCCTAAATATGGAAGCCTTGCAGATTATAACCACAGATGGCGCTATAAATGATATGACGCATGCGCAGATAGATCCTGGGTGGAATGCCCATAGAGCAGATATACCAATGGAGTGAGCGTGAAGTCGATTTTCCTCTGCCAACACCTTCTGCAGTTTGTCACGTGACAATCAGACAAATCGGTCTGTGTTCCGAACGCTTAGCATTACGTTCAATGGGAAACCAAACAAACTGATGAAATATTTCAGAAAAAATGGTCACATACTGCTGTGCTTATGGTTGCAAAGAGAAATACCAGAAAGGAGGACCAGTAACATTTCACTAGTAAGTAAAATTTTATTATATTATACATTGAATTATGATATTTATGTTAAATAAGCAATAGTCTTAGAATTTGGCGACTTCACTTGCAATGTTCTGAAGACGTACTGATGACATAATTAGCATTGTTTCCTATTTTTAATGATCGTTTTAACTTTTAATCTTATTAAATTCAATTCACTATTAATATTGCTGCAAAAAATATAGACAATTGCAATGATTTTTTTTTTTTTTTTTTGTGTGTGCGTGCGCACACGCGTGTGTGTTTTGGAAGTGTTCCAATGATATTTTAAAAGTGTCTACATTAAAGGTACTATTTATATTTCTTAAGTTTATTTTATGTTTATTTTTACAAAAGTTATTCATTAGATATATTTAATTGATTCTATTAAATAGGAGTGAATCCTAGTCGCTTTTGAATAATATTAACTTAAATGCGCGTGTATATGTTAAAAAGGCGTTCTTCAGGGGCGGATCCAGAAATTACTCAAGTAGGGGGCGATTTTGTACTTGAAACAGGGGGGTAGAATGCGCAAAATCATTTTATAATTAATTAATATAATCAATTATACCAATTAATGTAATTAATTATTTTATTGATGAAATTTATATACGAGCGATGATTAAAAAGGACAGGGAGTAGTACCCGCAATACACCCCTTAGAAAAAGGCTACATACTTTTCATTATACTTTCATAATATATTTTAACAGATTATAACAGATTTTTGAACTTCGCCCAGGAGAGGGCGATCGCCCCCACCGCCCTCCCCTTGGATCCGCGCCTGGCGTTCTTAAGTTTGCTTTTAGTACAAGAGCAAAGTTCATAGAATTATTATAATAATGATCAGATTATTATAATAAATAATTTCTATTAGATAATTATAGTGCATAATTTCTATTTGATTTTTACTTAACAAAAAATTTCATTCCAGTTTTCCGAAAGATGAAATACGAAGGAAGTTGTGGGAAGCGAACTTGAAACGAGAAAACTTTAAGGCAACTAACTACACTCGCATATGCTCAAAACATTTCACTGAAGATTGTTTTGACTGAGAAAAATGTGGAGGTACCTGGCTCAAAAGAGATGCTGTGCCCACGATATTTAATTTTCCAACTCATTTGAAAACGGTCAAGACAAAGAGAAATCCTCCCAAGAAGAGAGATATTGTAAGAGAGGAGAAAAATAATGGATCAGGTAATAAAGTGCTGTTCTCTCAAACAATCACAATACTATTTGTCTTTATTATTTTGGTAAATATAAATCAATGCCACATTTTATTTTACTATTTTAAATTTTTATTGGTTTAGATGGACCTGTATGTGAGCAGTTATTAAATCCCAGAAAGAGCATTATCTGGGTGATTTTAACGACACTGATATGGTTTCACCTTCCAAAGCCCGTAAAGTTTTACAGATCGCTAGTAAACTAGCAACCAAGAAAAATAAACAACTAAAAGTATTGCGAGATGAAAAGAGACACTTAAAGAAACGTGTCGAATCCCTAGAAAAAATTCTCGAAGATTTAAGAAAGAAAGCATTTATAACAGAGGAAGCAAGAGATGTCTTAGAGGTTTGTAGAGTTAACTTGAGATTATAATAATTGAATTCTTTAAACTTCTGAATAATTGAAAACTATAATATAAGGAAAATCTAAACTAAACATGCGACAATAGATTCTATTACTATGGTACACAGGCGCACCCACGGAAGGGGCTATGGGGGCTGAAGCCCCCCCTAAAGGTGGGAAATTAGAAGTGAAAAGTATTGTAAATTGTCACTAATGAATTAAATGTTTTCTTTTTAAAAATTGTCTTTTTTCTAAAATACTTTTACCAAAAAAAGATGTTAGTTTTTAAATAAAAACTTACAGTTAGAGCATGAAACACGGTTAAACTTGGTTACAACATCACTGAAAAGATCATATAATTATTTGATTCTAAAATGAGTTATATTGCCCGTGGGGTTGTGTTCTACGGGCAAGTCGACTGGCACAGAATATTTTGACGTTATAAGAGGGTTATAACTATAATTGAGGTCACTATAACCGAGGTCAGCCGTATATGTAGCCCAGCCCCCCCTAATCTGAAATCCTGGGTGCGCCACTGCTATGGTAACTGCAATAAGTGTACAAAGATAAAATGTAATGAGTGTAGCTTTCATTAACACAATAACAATATTATAATAACAATAATTTTGCTGCTGAAAGATTACTTTTTACATTCGCAATTTCAAATAAATTGTTGTCTTGTATTAGTGGCAACTCTTTTGTTAATATTTGCCAACAAAATTTTAATAGTATAGTAACACTAGTGTTGTAGACGAACCATCGATATAGAAGAACAACTATATAGACTACTCAAATGGCCCCAAAGCTGGAAAAGTGCAGTCGTTGCCATCGCTCGCCTTAACTATCCACAACAAGGCGATCGATCGATTCACACAGAAACAGAAGGGGAAATGCTTTGTAACAACTGCTGTCTATTCGGACGTACAGCCAGTTAGGTTGCTGATAGTTAAATCGAGTGATAGCAATGGCTGCACTTTTACAGCGTCGGGTAGTCTATCTAGCTACTCTGCTATATTGATGGGGCGAAAAAGGATATGTTGCGTAGAAATGCTGCGCTATTGGTCACATTAATAAGACCAGGGACTGTATATTAAGGTATGGCTCTTAATGTTGCACACACGCTAGATGATGTGAAGTACATAAAGCACCCTTCTAAGAGAAATTACAATTTTTATTATGTGCACACACATTTCCGCTTTATTCTACTTCATTGCGTTAGGAGAAGTCATACTTCGTACATTAATTGTTTTCTGTTGCAAGTCTTAAAAAATAGGCACACTTTCAGTTTCTTATTTCTTTTATTTTACTTTTTCTAGCTTTCACTGCCGGGACCTGCATCCGAGCTAATCAAAAGGGTTAAAAAAGGTGCATCTAGTGAGAAATACCCACCAGAATTGAGATCTTTTGCTTTGACTCTGCAGTTCTATTCCACCAAAGCATACAATTATGTTAGGAAGACCTTCTCAACGTGTTTGCCACACCCTGCCACTTTAAGAAAGTGGTACAGATGTGTTGAGGAAAACCCAGGTTTTACAAACGAAGCCTTTACAGCCTTAAAGCAGAAAGTCGATGAATCTGCACTTAAAGGAAATAAAGTAATATGTGGTCTCATTATTGATGAAATTGTTATAAGAAAACATGTTGAGTGGGATGGAACTAAATATTTCGGCTTTGTGGACTTTGGAACTGATATAGACAACGACAATTTACCTCCAGCCAAGCAGGTATTAACGTTCATGCTAATGCATTGAACGGTAACTGGAAATTACCTGTAGCATATTTCTTAATCGACAGTTTGAACGCAGCGGAACGGAGTAATTTGATACTACAATTTTTATATTTGGTTTCCAATACAGGCGTCCATGTGGTTTCTCTAACGTTTGATGGAACAAGTGTAAATATATCAACAGCAAACCATTTGGGAGCAAACATTGATTATCCAAACACGAAGCCCTTTTTCCTGCCTCCAGTAACAGATGAAAAAATTTTTATTTTACTGGATGCACCACATATGTTAGAATTAGTGAGAAATACATTAGCTTCTAAAGGGTCTATTTGTGATAGCAATGGGAAAATTATTAAATGGGATTATATCAAACAATTAGATAAATTTCAGAAGGAAGAGGGTATGTTTGCTGCCAATAAACTTCGCTAACGACATATACAATGGCAGAGAGAGAAAATGAAAGTAAAGCTTGCAGCGCAAGTGCTAAGTAACAGTGTCGCGGATGCTTTAATTTATTTGGAAAAAGACTTACAGTTAACCGAATTTCAAGGTTCTGAACCTACATCAAATTTTCTTAAAATCTTTAATAATATATTTGATATTTTAAATAGCAGAAATTATTTGAGTAAAGGTTTTAAAGCCCCATTACAAAAAAAAAAATAAAGATAATGTGTTAAATTACTTTTCAGAAGCTGAAAATTATATTAAGAATTTAAAAACTGCAGTTAACGGCCCAACCATTTGTGCAGCAACCGAAAAAACTGGGTTTTTGGGATTTTTGGTGTGTATGCAAAGTATTCGGGGTCTGTATGAAGATTTAATCGAGAATAAAAGCTACTTGAGTTTTTTACTCACATATAAATTATCCCAAGATCATATCGAATTGTTTTTTAGTGCTATTAGAAGTAGAGGGGGGTTCAATAATAATCCTACCGCATCTCAATTTAAATCAGCCTACAAGCGATTATTATGCCATAGTGATGTTATTTATTTTGTAAATGCAAATTGCATTCCGTTAGATGAAACAAATATTTTAAATGTTTCATCATCTTGTAATAACTACTCGAGACAAATCAACAGATATATTGAATCGACAGAAAATGAAGAATGTAATGAATTTGATACTCAAGTATGCGTAGGGAGCTTTGGAAGTTTGAATCGATACGTAGATGACGTGGTTAATTACATAGCAGGTTTTGTCATTAAAAAACTTAGAAAAGTAATTAAATGTACAGATTGTTTATTCGGAATTAACAGAAAATTCTTGTTCATCAAAAATAATTTCTCGGAAAAATATGGGCGGACTTATATTCCCAGGCAATGACGTTGTTAGGTTATGTAAAATAGCGGAAAAAAGTTTTCGTCGAGCACACTCCGAGAATAAAATAAAAAGCAAGTACATAATGCAAATTCTAATTTCATACTCTATGTCCCAAATACAAACCAATATATTTTCAGGTCTTGTTTGCCACATCATTGATCACACTCCTCTAGAAAATCACAGAATGTATTTAATAAAATCAGTACTGTTTGAGTATTTACGAATTCGTTTGTATAATTATGGGAAAAGTTTGACAGAGGAACTGCAGCAAAGTAAGGTGAGAAGTAGAAATACTAAATTAACGATTTTTAAGGGTCAATATTTTTTTTAAACCTTCTATAGGAATGAAATAATAGATTTGAATTTTTACTGATATATACAAACTTTTCAACTGTAGCAGTCTACTTTCCCCCTTCTTTATCAATGTTATCTGTAATTAGGCCCTTATTTCTCTATTAAAAATTATTTTTAAATCAGGATTAATGATAAGGAATGTTGGAATAAAGAAGATTCACAAAGTTATTACAAATCCTGACTTTATATTATGGGAAAAGGGGGCGGGTAGTTAACATATTAAAAATTGTGACTTACTGCTGTCAAGTTTTAATTTCTAAAATATTACATGGTGTTTATAACATTTGCTAATTATAAAAATAAGCTGTTACTGTTTCTCTGCAATAAAGTAAATATATAATTTGTGTTTTTTTCAGTAATTTATATATGATCATTCTGATTCAAACATCTCTAGTTAAAACTGTTCTCTCACGGTCCTCCGCCAGCTAATTTTCTTTATTGAATCCAGTTAGTCAAGTGATAATCATTTTGTATTGTATATTTGTTATTTTATTAGAAAAATGCTCTGTATATTATTTGTTAATTGTGTAACGTGTATGTGATTCCCGCTATCTATTTTGTAAGGGTGAAATAATTTGATTTTTATATTAAATATTTTAAGTTTAATATTGTTTCCAGTTATTTTTTAAACGTAACCATTTAACAAATTGACTATCTGTTTGTACTTTTATTTAAACGTCTAACTAGAGTTTTTCATTGCAATTTAAGAAAATATTTGATATTTTCTTTATGGTTAAATTATTTCATTGACATTTCAGTCATTGACATTCTGGATTTCAAAGAAAGACCTTTGAAATCCAGATGTTGTGTAACAATTATAAAGCAATAGATAAAATAAAAATGATTTTAAAAATCAAATCTAAGTTATGTAAGATAAACCGATTGTATTTTCAAGAAAAAATTGATGATTAAGTATAATGATAAATTCTTTTTGAAAGGTATTTTAAGTAGAACTTGGAA
>JAWZYV010019001.1:0-24864 GCA_038373885.1 Cheiracanthium punctorium
GAAGACTGGGAAGAGAAGAAAACTTCGTTTTTAAAGTTTGTGAAAGAAAAGATTAAAAACTATGCACTAAAGCCATCGGAGATAGGGAATATGGATGAGGTCCCCATATTGTTCGACATGCCTGCATCTCGCTCAGCAGATTTTGTTGGTGTGAAGTCTGTCCCTATCGTTACAACAGGGAATGAGAAAAACAGTTTTACCGTGGTGCTTTCATGTTTATCCTCAGGTTATAAATTGCCTCCGATTGTTATTTTTAAGAGGAAAACAATTCCTAAAGAAAATTTCCCTAAGGGAATAGTAGTGCTCGCGAATCAAAAAGGCTGGATGAACCAGGACGTTATGCAGGAATGGGCAGAAAAATGTTGGAGAAAAAGACCGAATTTCATTTTTCAAAAAAATTGTCTATTGATCATGGACTCCTGTCTACTGATCATGGACTACTGATGAAAACGCACCTTTCAAACGAGACGAAAAACTTTCTAGGATCAGAGAAAACAAGACTGGCAATAGTACCTCGTGGGTTGACTAAAATATTGCAGCCTCTGGATTTGTGTATAAATCGGGCATTTAAAGCTCGCATGCGTCAGCACTGGGAATCATGGATGTCGGCAGAAAATCACACGTTTACGAAAGGAGGCCGGATCCGAAAAGCAATTTATACCGAAGTTTGCGAGTGGATTTTGGACTCCTGGAATAAAATTCTGAATGGTATGGTAGATAAAGCCTTTCAAAAAGCCGAAATTTTTCACAAAATAGCGCTAATGGGATTCCTGCAATTTCTAGTGTATCTTCCGATGATGAAAACGGTTCAGATGTTGATGACCTTTTGCCATCTGAACTTGTTTAATTTTATGTGTACAACTTTATAGTATTACCTAAAATAACACATATAAACTTGATAAGCTTGATTCTATAATACTTTTTAAAAAGTGCGGCGTTAAACTAGTTCTATAAATAGAAATAATTATCTATTTGCGGCGTTATACACGGTGCGGCGTTATTACCGGAAAATACGGTAACCTGAAAATATAAGTAATTTGTTTTACACTTAAGACAGAAAAAAAAAATAGCCTGAATGTGTGTGTGATATTTTGAATTCTACGTGTAACTGTCGCATTAAATTAGCTGTTTAGACCTGTGTTTATGGCTTAATATTTTCTACCATTGTACATGAATTTGAAACTTTTGAGAAGTCATCCACATTTTTATTTTGGATAATGTTGGCGCACGCACATGAGCCCTTACAATGTATTGACCAACGCTTACGGTCGTAGTAGTGTTGAATGCGTCACGGCATGTGCCCGCAATTAGGAAAAACTATTTTGAAATAGTCTCGATAATATTCGAGGTAGACGGGACTGGGCTTGTCTTGAATTATCGAAATCATCAAATTAATAAAGAGATAAATGGAAATAAATCAATTTTTGTGATTTGAGTACATATTTAAATGAAAAATGTAGTTACATGTAATCATATTACTGATTAGATCAGGTTAATTATATCAGAATACAATAATCAACTGTTTTGTATTGACACGTTGACTAGTTTCCGAACAGCAGTATCGCACCATTGCCAAAGCAGCGTGTCAATACTGCACAGAAATGTCTATGAGAACATCTACAGAAAAAATACACCCACTTTCTTTGGAAGAGGGATTTCTGATAGGGCTTCCGGGTGCACCAAGTATTTCAATTTTCGTCCTGCAATAAAAAAAAATTGCCTGTTTCATATGTGTTGGTCATTATTTTGGAGCTAAACTGATTTTTTCCCTAACTGAGATGTATGGAAAACTAGAACAATCGAGACTCGAACTATCCAGACTCTATTGTGAATATTATTAAATACAATTATTTTAGGACTTAACGCTTAAAGTTTAACATTTCTTTTTAACAGGTAATTTTTCAGAGATTTAAACTCAAAAACTGTTAGATGAAAATTTGTATTTTGAGTTTTTTGACATGGTGGTTTTTCAAATATTAAGTGAAGGCATCACTGCGTCATTTTCGAAACTTGAGCTCAGTTTTAATACGGGGATGTCCTTGCCAACTGCACTTAAGGAAAACCTACACATGGGCTATCTGTCATGGAAGGAGCAGATTACCTTGGGCAGAGCACTTTTTGAAGGGTTCTAACGCGTTTTCACGTAACATGTAGAGAAAACTGGCCAAGACTGAAAACCGTTAGATTGACACCCGCGCGGCAGATCACGACTATTGACCTTCACATTTTAGCCATCTACCATTTTCAGTACTGGACATGGCGGGGACCCACCCCTAAGCCAAAAATTGCTGTATACATCAATGCTAGACAAAATACAGTTTTTCTGGGAAAAGTAGTCTATTTAAATATTAAACAATGTTATCAAAATTGCATATAATTTAAATAATTAATTACTAGTATACTTAAATTGAGGTATTACTAATTAGGCCAAATTAGTAGTTTAAGATTTTGTACTTTTCAGCTGAGACAAAATATTTATGACGATGTTCATTTCACATTTTAATGCTACATTTTCCAGTCAAGACTCTTTTTCCTTCAAACGCCAAATAGTCTAATTTTTTATATGCATGTATACAGGGTGTCCCTGAAGGTAGTTAAAATACATACAAAGAAGCATTTTTCTGCGCTGCAACGTTTGGTTCGAAATGAAAAATTTAGATAGTTTCAGCACGATAGGGATCCAGCCTATTTCGCAAATAATGTGCGTAATTACCTCATTGTCATTTTTGACCTCCGATGGATTGGACAAACGGAACTATACTCTTGGCCAGCAGGTTCATTAGATTAATCAAGTATCGAGTTTTGCTTTTGGGGACATCTCAAGGCGCTCGTTTACAAGACTCCAGTTGACTCAGATGAGGGCCTTATTACAAAACTTTAGTAACCGCTGCAACCGTTCGTGGAACACCTGGCATCTTCGAAAGGGTACGCCAATCACTTGCTAGACACTACCAGCAAATTTGAGCATTTACAATAGAGCTTTTTCATTCCTTTTGCATTTGCTATATTTCCACCTACACTTTTTATTTCTAACCTCACACTGCTAATCTGCTATACAAAAAATGCTTCTTTATATGCATTTTATTTATTCTTAAAGTTTGGCCTATGAATTCAGGAACACCCTGTATATGTGTATATCTTGGGTGCACCCTCCTGGAAATGATCCTGCCGGCACCCTTGAATTCAATCGTCCTTCAGTGAGTATGGACGAACTCCAAAATCTGTACTATTCCCAGAGTTCACCGAAAAAAATCTGATGTGGACACCACATGATTTCCTTGAACGTCTATAAAATCAAAAATATTTTCGGCGCACTTCATCTAAACGTATTTTGTTTGAAAAAGATAAAATACTGCAATAATACTATGGTATAGCGAATTCTAGCCAAACATTTGAGATATCGCCAAGCTGGGCTGTGTTTGAAAGATTTGCTTTTGGCACTTAATTGGGATATATTTTTCCAAAAGCCAACAAACTTGAGATAGTTCGCGAGATTTTGGGCAACAGCAGAAATAGTGATTCATCACAGACTTTCAATTAACTCAATATATCCATACACTTTAATGTATTTAAACCCATTTGGCTGACCCTGTAAGTAAATTACCCAGTCGATTGCAATCAAAAAAGAGATGCCCAGTTAGATGTTACAATAGTTCTAAATACAAAATTTCAACATTCTACGGTTAAAAGTTTTAGAGTTATGCGAAATACAAAATTAATTTTGGCCCCGGATTTGGCGATATTTCGGCAAAACTCACCAAGGTCGATGAAAAATAGTAGGATTTTGGGCATTGATCAAATGACTGACAACTGAATTGAACAATGACTGACTACAGTACGTAATATATTGACGATTTCCATAGACATTAATGTATTTAAATTCTTTACGGTGGTCCTGTAAATAAACTCTCAAGTAGATTGGAACCGAAAATCGAAATGAACAACTAGATGTAACAACAATCTTGGATGAGATCCAAGAAAATAACATCTCTATAATTTGTTGATGATATGAAATTTCAGCAATCTACGACCAATAATTTTTGAGATTGAGGATTAAATACATACAAATGTACACCAAAATTCGCCAATCTTGGCGACTTTTGGCGTTATTTTTGAGGGAGGCACGTGACCAACGTTGCACCATAATCTAACTGCATGCTAGGATAGTATTGTGCTTGAAAAGGCTGAATGTCTCTAAACCTGCCATTTGACCTTAATGTGTTGGAATTTTTTGAGTGTTCCTGTAGAAGAACTGTAAATAGAGACACTACTTCGGTGGAGAGATTCATTTTGTGATCCTTAACAACATATATCACTTTTATTCGTTTGAAATAGCCTAATACTTTTGAAATACGCTATAATGAATTTCTGCCCATAGACCGTAATGTATGAAAAATCTTTTGGGTGGCAGTAAAGATTGGATAAGTTTATAAACGTACCCGATGTTTTAAGAGATGAGCGAGATGTTGAAAGAACATGTCCTGGAATTTGAAATAAGGCCGTGCGGGGATTCTAAAGATTGAATTATTATTTATATAAAAGGACCTGATGGTTGTTGGTTGCCTTGTAAATGGCTGGCATCTAAAAATATATGTGTGTTTTATAAATCCAATCTTATCTCAAGATATTTATAGTATTTTGTATGATGTTTTAATAAAATTTGAAGATTAGCGAGAAGTTTAGCGTGGGAAAACTTTACTTTGGCCCTGTAAATAAACTATCCAGTCGACTGTAGCCAAAACGGGAGGTGCACAACTAGATGTTACAGCAATCCTAAATATAAAATTTTAACATTCTACAACCAATAGTTTTGAGATATGTGAGTTGCATATGTACAAACGTATGTATAGACGGGAAAAACTCGTCGAAATGGACTCGTGATCGGACAAAAGAGATTGTACATGCATTTATATGAACATACATACGCGCGTACAATGAGATGCCTCGAAAAAACTCTTAGACGTAGTAATTTTAGTAATTAAGTAAATTTGGACGTAGTAAAAATCGGTTTTTTCGTCAAAATCTGTATACCGAAATTTTTCGCGATCACATTGCAGTAGAACTCCCAACTATCCGAATCAATTGTGACCGGACCCTATTCGGATATTCAAAAATTTGGATAATTGGATTTTTTCAAAAAATGGATGTAGTATGTATTTTAATTAATTATTGTGCGTATGCATGTTGGAAATGGGATAAAAAAACAATTTTTTAAAGAAAAAGAGCTTTTTATTAATTAAATGAAAAGGGAACACGTTTACATGTTAAGCTGAGTTACAAGTGCTGTGTATTAGTACAGTATGTACGTACAGTACTGTTAATGAAAGTCATTGTTCGCGCTGCGCCTACACTACCTTCGCATAGAAAAGGGACAGTAGCGCACCTAGGCAGAATCGCATATTTTGCGCATCGCAGTACGTTTCCATCTTAATTTTCTTTCTGAAATTCTGAAAATGACTCGGATAGTCGGAATTCGGATAGTTGGAGTTCTACTGTACTTCCTTTCACTTTGTACTTGAAAGTAAAGAAAGAAAGAAAAGTAAAAAAAAAAGCTACGTATTAAAAAGAATGCGGTGTATCTGATTAGCAGGATTAGAATTCATAAAACGAACGCATGAAAATCCGCTATCATCACATATGCATCACATATCATCCTATATGTTTTCACAGCACGCTGAGAATTTAACTCATCACTAAACTTAGAAGTATTGCTTACAAAATGCTATTCCGCCCATGATGCAGTTGAACAGACTGTGCTACTGCTGCCTCTCCCTCCCCCTACAAAATAAATTCTCGCAAATAAAAAGCGAATGGACTGACTCCAGTTTTCTTTCGGAACACTCGATCTTTACCGACTCAATTCAATCGAATACAGTGTTCAAACGCTAGTGCACTTCAAAGATTAATGTACAGACCGCAATGTATAAGAATACTTTTTTGTGGACATGAAAAAACTGTGAATCCTACACTTACGAGAATCTAAACAGGTTGTAAAACGGAGACCTACAATATACATACTGAATTTGAACTTATACGAATGCACCATTTAGACACTAGTACGCCTTAAATTATTTGTGTCTACAGACCATAATAATGTATAAGAATCCTGTTTTGCAACCCTGTTAACAAACTATAAGCTGTGCACACACCTAAATATTTGCCGGTCATGTGCCTGAGATCTACAATATACATACTCAATTTTCGCTTAATCAAATACACCGTTTAGAACTAACGTTAAAACAATGAGTATGGTAGACAGCCAAAGTGTACTGGTCCCGGGTTGGGGCATACTGCGTGGCTGTCGATCAAAGGATGTAGAGATTCAGGCGGTTTTATGTGCATGCAGATACAAAGTAAATACGTGTTAGAACCCCTTAAAAAGGTCCTCCGCCCAAGTCTCCCTATCCCGTGGGTAGATGCCCTTCGTGTAGGCTTGCCATAACACAAAATACTGAAATACGCAATAGACGCTAGCGCAGTTTCAGGAACTCCCGCCCAATGTATTAAATTCTTTTTGCAGCCTTGTAAAAAACTACACATCCTGTACACGCGAAAATCAATATGGGTGGTCTATAATATATATACAAAATTTCAGCTCAATCAAATGCACTATTTAAGAGCTATCGTGTTTGCTTACGTACACAAATCCATCACCGCAAAAACAACATAAATGAATTAATGCCCGAAAACGTGTAAATACATGAAAATCTTAAAAGTCGAATATTTTCATGATTACAATACTTTCCATATATGTTCGGAAAGTAAAAATGCGATAGACTTAAAAATGAGGATCATTGACAAATTAGAGTAATGACAAAATAGTATTCCGAAAATCAGTCATCACATTTGCGTAATACCAATATATTTTTCTTTATCGAAGCAGTTTCATAGTTTTGCACCATTTTATTTTTTATTGGACCTTTAATTATAACCCTTTTGAGCAGTATGGCTGACGTAATGTATGGGTACATCCACGCGCCACTGTAGCGTACGCAGACTTCCTTCAAGGGGAGAGGGAGGGAAGACATAATTTGCATGCACATTAAGAAAGTACTATCTCCGCACTCAACATCATTTCCCCCCCATTTCTTCAAAAAAGAAATGGTATGCAAAAAAACAAAAACAAGAAAAAACATAAAAGTAATGTATGATTGGTACATAATTGGAGTTTATGAGATCAATGATGTTACAAATGATGTTACATAACACGTAAAACTGTATGTCTTTTCAAATATATTAACATTCCTGATAGCACTAGATCAGTGATTCCGGATTTCTTTCCACTATCTTGCGACAGTGCAGAGATTAGTTTCTTTGGAAGGAGCTATGCATTTGAGTTGTGTATAAATAAACGTAATTTTCGCAAGGCATAAAAATCTAAATGCTTATGAGGTCGCATCGTGGCCAAGTGAATAAAACATTGAGTATGGTGGACTGCTAAAGTATTAAAGTCCAGGCTTCCAGCCAATTGCGTCTATCTAACGGTCTGAAGTTTTGGGCGATTTTTGCCAGATGTTACGCGAATATGCTTCGAATTTCTGAAAAAGAATTCGCCCAAGGCAACGCCCCCCGCTAAGCAGATACCCGTCTTTTAGATTTGCCTCAGCAAAATACTAGGGATGGACGCGAGACGAAAAAGAAGCGTCTCGCGTCTCGCAAAATAGCCTAAAAGCTTGTCTCGTCTCGCAAAAATCCCTATATCGTAATGTTAAAAATGTGTGTCTCGTCTCGCAAAAAAGCTGTAAATCTCTGTCTCGTCTCGCAAAAGAGTCGTCTCGCGTCCATCCCTACAAAATACTCACATACTCATTAATGCTAACACTGACTAATCTAAAAATTTCGGTGTTAGGAGGATACGTACCCCTAGCTAAGCCCTTAACTCACACTTTCTTTAAAAAAAATTTTTTTAAATAGACCTACAATTTAACCTTTCCAGGGGCGGTGTCAACATCGGTATGTCACTTTTTTACATTTCTTTAAAGTAAAGAAAGAACAACAACTAATTATTTTAACTTTTAAAATTATTAGGTCGGTGCATAAGTAGCAGGCGTTTTTCCCTTTCCCCATCGGCCGGAACAATCCCAGCTTTCGCTCCCTTCCAGTCTGCCAAAAGTGCCTGGTCGTCAAAATCCGACGGTCGACCTCGTCCTGGCTTATCTTCCAAGCTAATGTCACCAGACTTGAAACGGGCAAACGACCCTGCATCGAATTCTGCTGTATTGTATTGTGGCGAAGCTACGCAAGGGCTATCTGCCAAAGAGAGGAGGTGCCTTAGTCGAAGGACATTTTAAAGGGTTCTACCGCGTATTCACGCTGTAACTGGAGAAAAGCGGCCAAAACTCAACACTGTTACATTGACAGCCGCAGAATAGGACAAAACGCTGGACATTCACACTTTAAACAAAATTTTTTTTTAATATTGTAAAAAAGTGACATGCTGAAACTGACTGTGTCCTTAAAAGGTTATCTTTTTATTAAAAAATAAAAGGTAATACAATCACAGTACAAAAAATTATCTTTGACCCCCAATACTTCAATAAAATAATCTAGCTGAAGTAGCAGCTTTAAAAAAAAATGAAAAAAAATCCTCTTCAATATACATTGTCAGCGATCCAGAGTGGGGGGAGGGACACAGGAACACGTACCACCTGAAAATTACAGTGTAGAATATTGAATTCGTTTTTAAATTCAAGTGAATTTATTTACCAGAAATATGAGCCAAATGTTTTGTGCCACTTCCAGAATTTTTTCTGAATCCGCCACTGTCAGTATCTACCCTGTTCATTTTAAATTAAATTCAAAATGTGTAAGTTAAAGGGTTATTTGGCAGCGCCCCTTATTGTTGGGGGCCCAGGCAATCGTCCCGAATGCCATGCTGGAAATCAGTCCTTGCATGTATCCTGTGTTTTATGTACGGAACACGAGTCCGGTTGGTGAACCCACTCAATACTTTTACCTTTCATTCACCCTCCTCTCAGTCCGAAAAGCCGATGATTCGGATCAAAATTTTTAGGTTACTCGAACGGTTAGATCTTATAACGTATTTAAATATATTGGACCAATTTGTTATATTTTTGTAACGGATTGTGTCAATATGAATGGCATTTCGTTATTGCGTTGTAACGGTATGAAGATGTCGTTCTGTTCCTTTAACGTTATTGTCTCACACCGTATTTAAATTGTTATTGAACGAAAGGTTATATTCTAACTAGTTGATACTGTATCGTTATCAAATAGTTATGTAAGTTTAACGTTATAAACTAAACGGTTAACATGATTAACCGAAAGCATTCTGTTACTGTTCTTAGAGTTATTATGTATAGCACAGAAAAGAATAACGTTATATTAAGTGTACGTTGAATATCGTTATTAAATATAACGTTATTCCCCGAGCACTCTTGGGTCAAGTAACCGAATACTGATTTCTCAAATCATTAACGTTATAGATTATAACGTTATTTCGTGAAGAACGATTTGAAAGTTACGGTATGAATAACGTTATTCAGCTTGTGAATAACGTTATGATTTGTAACGAATAACGAATTGGTTATAACGCGCATTACGTTAAGTTATGGATCCCTGCTCTGAAGACAAACTATCTCAAGACAAAATACAAATAAAGATTACCATAATTTGTTTACTGTTAAATAATAAATATAGATTAATCAAAACTATGTACTAGTTTACATGTGCTAGGCTCACCAGAATTCTGAAAAAGGAATTTTTTTAATAAAAAAATCATTTTCTGATTAAACAGGCAGACAGATCTAATAAACTAAGCTCAAGTTGCGCTGTTGCTTACGCAATGGCTGGCATTTTAATACATCAGATTTCATGATGGGCTAATTTACACTGTCGCGATGTTTTGATAATCGGAATAATGTATCGTTGAAAGGAGAATTATTGTTACAGGGAGAATCAGTATTGGAATGTAATGAAGTTTATTCTTCATTTCCTATAGTCTGGCATTAAAAGGAATGAGAGAAGCTTGTTAATATAGTGCTTAAGTAATTCTTAAAAGACCCACAAGTTTTATTCAAATAACGTTGTCCAGAATTTTACAGAGGCCATACCCAACAAATGTTCACCGCAAGTTTAAATAATAAATTTTTAATGTATAAAATATTATAACCACAAAAAGTTTTCTTTAAAATTTATAACAGCAAATGCACTTTCACAGATTATGTTCGCACGTCACTGTACTTACACCGGTGTTCGAAACGTGAGCGCCGACAGCATAGGGCAAAAGAGGTGGGGGCTCTTGTACCTCCCTGAATTTTTGTATGCCGTGTTTTCCTGTGCTCTTTTCCTTTCAAAGTGATAACTATACGTAGAAGTAATCTAAGGACATCAGTAATGTGAACTCAAAAAAAAGGGTTTCCTCGCTCGAACCGTGTTCTAAGTACGGTATTGCTATTTTCTAAGAGAAAAATTACTTTTCATAAATAGTGATAGAGTATATATATATTAATGACTATGTCATTTTATCTCTCACCCCCTTTAATGAAAATTGTCCGAAAAATGTGTCCCAATAATGCGACATAAAAGTTTCGACATAATTTTACATAATTTAAATATTATTAGTTCACAGCAGCTTTAATCTATCGTTATAATATTTCGAAAGTTGTAGAATATGCATCACATGTATTTTTCTATAATTAAGTTACAATCATAAAAATTTAATCTATAATGTTACCAGGCGAAATACACGAAAGATGAGAGATAAAATGACAGTCAATTAATATCGTTTTAATGTGGCAATAATGAAACTTAAAAATTAGGGGGTTCAGGGGGTCTCCCCCTGACGAGGCTCGAGTGATGGATATTATGGACTTTGGTTACGATTGTCTGGACACTCAGCCTTTAAGAACCTGCATTAATAAAGCTATTCGACTCAATCAAAACTACCATCTGCATTTATTCCTACAGTGTGCATCGACACATTTTTGTATTTAAATTCGAATTACCGCACCGGTCGATCGCTTAAAGAAAAAAAAAAAAGTGTAGATATTGTGCTGCTTCTGTGCAGGCCCTGAAAAATGTACAGGAACTTGCATTGGGTAAAAATGCAATAATAAGCTAAAAAATTTAGTTAAGACGTATAGAAGTTACAAATTATTAGTGCCAGTATTCCTTTTCTTTAAAGAATGTCCTATTACAAATCCGTGAGTCCTTTTAATTATTCATCTGGCAACACTAGTTCCACTTCAACATTGGCTGAACAGCCGGCAATGCCAGCCTTTACTTCTACTAAACTTTTTCCATGTAAAACTTTCTTTCCATTGAGGTTTTCCATAATTTTGATACATTTCTGAGCAGTAGTTCTTGCTCTACCCCTCTGTGAATAGCGAAACTTTACTTATGAGCATCTTGTATAACATTTTTTTATATAATGTTCAAATTAGATCTGACGGAGGAGGTTCTCATTAGAAGTAAATGACATGTATTTTATTACCTCTTTCTGTGAATTTTACTTCTTACCTTACTCTTATTACCGCAAAAAAAATAGTGCTTCAAAATTAATGTAACTAAAACAATAACAGTACAGCGTTCATTACTATTACTGTGTAGTGAAGTCATTACTATTACTGTGTAGTCAAGCATCCTGTTATTTTTATTGTTCGCATCAGTGCCCCCCCCCTTTTTATCTTATCTTGGGACTGAGTGTATGAAGTATAATTCCCTTTAATATAATGCCTTATGAGCGAAGTTGGGGGTGTTTAACACACAGGACATTTGGAAAGAATTTAGAAAGCAAGAACGCAAGTACAGCGTTCACACAAGCTGTGAGTCGTCTAGACAGGTATAAGCCTATCGATCTTTTAATCTTCTTTTGTACTACTCAATTAAATTTCTATCCCAAATTTCTAAACGTGAACTCATTCATTTTCATTTGCAGAAGATTTTCTTAGATTACTGTTAATTTTACAGTGTAGGAAGCTACGATAGAAACATGAAGACTGTTTTTCATTCCCTTTATTTACGAAAGACTTTTAACACTGTAACAGTATTATCCACGGGTGTAATTCCCACTAATACTGTTTTCATTAAAAATCATACAGCAGTTTTTTCCCACATTCTTTCTTATGTTTACTTTAAAGTAAGGGGTGATGGTTCAAATATATGAAGGTTCCGATAGCCGAAATGGAAAATCATCTTTAACAGTAATATAATTTCCAACATTTCCATTAAAAATATTAGAAAGATACAGGTTGTTCATAATTTACCATATTCAGGGTGAAAAAGAGATTGCAGCTAGATTTTTAGGATATCTCAATGAGACCAAGTTAGAGAGTTAGAGGGAGGGGGGGGGGAGGAGTAAAATATTTGTGTTTAGCTAAATCATATTAGTGAATGTTCAATTGCAGCATTGGTTTATTTTCATTCCAAACACCTTATGCATAGCTACCAACGTACGAGAAATATTACGCTTCTGCGGTTTCATATAGTAAATTACTTTAGAACCTTGAACCTAAAAGTTTCGAGGGACAGAATGGTCTGCTTTTAAGAATTGTTAATTATAAAAAGTGGTTAGTGATATTTTGTACATGTAGGCAGTTATGCCTGAAGTGTGCTTTATTGGAACCCCGTAAAAAGAGTAAGAGATTCTAAATTTATACAAGTTTATTTCCGGGGTCAAAGGATAAATTTACTAAGTACAGTTCATTTTATCTAAACGGATTAAATAATTAATTCTAACGGGGTATTTCCTTTCGATGAAAGTCTGCAGAAATGTCTACTGGAAAGAGATGGGTTTTAAAGATTTCAATTTCTCCCTATACACAAAACATCTAAAATACCTTTAAAGTGCTTGGAAGTCTTAAATATATGCAAAGTAATGATTTCTTTTGCCGGTTTTCTAAAACAGTTTCTTAGGGACAAATTGCTTTTTAATAAAAACCTATTATTAGACGCTTTAATACGATTTTATCCTCTACCATCCCCTTATTACAAGAATATGACTATATTTCATCAGATTTTCAGTGTTCTGCCAGGAAATAAATTTGTAGAATAACTATTTCTGTAATGAAGTTGCCGCTAACATTTGTAATGACAATGATAATTTAGTTGAAATTCAGTTAATGCTTATGCATTCTGATGTTTACCGCAATATGTATGTTTTTTTTTAAATATTCTAGTAAAGGAGAAGTTTAATATTTCACGGATGTTCACTAATGGTAGATTACAGACTTTATACGGAAAGAAAAATGTCAGAGAAAAATTATATCATACCTAACTGAGCAGCGATATTATAAGTTTTCAATACATACTATGTACAAGGTCTTCCATAATTACTGGGACAAGCCTTAGAGAGAGCTACGGCACATCATAGGGATTCAGATTCATAAAGCAATTGTGAGTGGGAAACAAACATCGTCTTAACTTGACTGTTAATAATCACCTTGGAACAAGAGCTCGAATGATAGTAAACTTTCTGACTACAAAAAAAAAAAAAAAAAAAAAAAAAACGCTCACTTGCTCTTTACTTGACCGTCGTCCGTCGTCCAACAAAGTTTTATATACGATTTTTTTTTTCAAATAACGTATACTTTTAATTTATTATTAATTTAATTTTACATAAGGGGCCATCTTCATATTTAATTCTCCCTCAACTTCGCTTTTTTCGACGGCAAAACTCTATTTTGACTTTATGAAACGAAAGAAAACCTTCAAATTACCCTAAATATAAATTTTTACCAATTTTCTACGATAATTTGACATATTGCGAATTATTTTTTGCGCGTTTTTAAAGGACTTTCTGCAAATTGAAAAAAGCTTTAAGCACATTCCGAACTTTTCGCCTTTCATTAATGTCGCTTGTGGTAGTTTAAAACAAATAAATATTATAAAGTAAATACAAAAGTTTGTAAAAAACACACATAAGAAGTTATAGGTAAGAAGATACGCACGTTTCGGTCAAAAATTGTTTTGACCTTCATCAGTCCAAGCCCTTCGTCGCAAGGAACACAGGGAACTGAAAAGAGATAAACAAGCAAGCAAGTTGCCACAAGGGGCAAAGAAAAGTCGAACAAAACCACGGAGAGGGAAAAAATTAAGGGATAAAAAGGAAAGGAAAGAAGCACAAAAAATACAAAAATTAAAAAATTAAAAAAAAGGAGGAACACACGAATACAAACACACACACGAAAAAGAGAAAACAGAACAAACAAAATAACAAAAAACAAATAAAACATAAAAAACACAATAATTATTTTTTTAAACCACGAACAGGACAGCACAATATACAAATATATATATATATATATATATATATATATATATATATATATAATTATTTATTTAAAAAAATACGTAAAGGAAACACAGAAACGCACGTACACGCACATAAAAAAAAGGAGAGGGGGGAGCAAACAAAATAAAAGAATAGAGGGGGAAAGGGAACGAAAGAAAAAGAAAAAGGGGGAGGGGGGAGTAGACGAAGAAAGTAAATAGAACTTTACAACAGCAGCTTCCAAGCAGAATGAACGAAAGGAACCGAAGAACCATCGTTCACAAGACGTTCTAAGTGCTGGGTAATGGAAAAACCTTCCAAAAAATAAAGATGGGACAAAGACTGAGGAGTGCAAAAAATCTTAGCCTTAGAGAACTGAAAACGATGATTGGAATTCCAACAATGTGAGGCAATAGAAGATATGGAAAGTTCGTGCTTAGAAACATATCTCTCATGTTCTTTGAGCCTAAATTTGAGAGCTCTTCTGGTGTAACCAATATAGCCCAAATCACAAGATCCACAAGGAATATAATAAATACCCCAACGGTTCTCAGTAGGAATAGGATCTTTAAGGGAAGAAAATTTAAGTTTATTAACAGGTTTAAAAATGACTTTGAAACCGAAATTTTTGAGAAGTTTAGAAATTTTGTAGCATAAAGGCGAAAAGAAAGGTAGTACAATTAATTCGTTGGGAAAATTAATAGTATTAGAAGAAGTAATAGGCTTATTAAATTTAGAAACAGTTTCATCAATAATAGAGGGGCTAAAACCACGAGAAACAGCTAAGGATTTTAAGTAACTAATCTCTATTAAGAGAAGAATCAGAGCAAATTTTGATAGCACGAAACATAAAACTGTAAAAAGCAGAAAGTTTTTGCTGGTAAGGATGATTAGATAGGGCATGAGGAGTTAAAGATATAGAAAAGGGTTTGCGGAAAACAGAAGTAGAGAAACCGTCAGGATTCCTAGAAACAAGAACATCCAAAAAAGGTTAAGAATTGTTGCGCTCCTCTTCTAGAGTAAATTGGATACACGGATCAACAGAATTAACAATCAAAAGTAAATTAGAAATATCACAATTGGAATCCACTAAAACGAAAGTATCGTCAACATATCTGACCCAGCACGGAAAATTAAAGACCTTGAAGAGCTTCTCTTCAAAATAATGCATATAAATATCACATAAGAGAGGTGAGAGAGAATTACCTATAGCAAGACCCTCGGTTTGTTTATAGAAAGAGCCATTAAAATGAAAGCAGTTTGTTTAATACAAACGCTTACTAAAGCTATAAACTCTTTAATCTCAATAGAAGAATAATGAAACTCGCGTAAACGCTTTTCCAAACAGTCAATCGATATTTATCGATACAATATTTTTTCTAGTCTTAATTTTTTTTTTTTTTTTTTTGTACTGAGAATATTATTGGTAGAAATTAGAATATTTAGTCAGTGTTCCAAGTGAAACATGACTCCAAACCTTTCTTGGTCATTATTTTTTTTTTTTAAGGGCGGGTACTTTGCCGATTAGGCATTGTCCCTGACAACGGCCCGAACGTGTTGGCCACTTTATTATGGGGCACCTAGTAGGTTGGCCAACGTCGCCCCCTATGAAGGGACGGACATGACAACCACGCCCCGTCCGGGATCGAACCCCGGCCGCCGGGAGTTGTACCCGAAACCCGAGTACGGTGCTTTACCCACCATGCAACTAGGTCCGCTTCTTGGTCATTATAGTATACATGATTTTAAAAAAATAATAAGGCAAAACGATTGCTTACGATTTTGTAAATCTTTATAATTTTGAAATTGTTATTGAGTATTTGAAAGTTCTCTTGGACATATGAAATATTGTCAAGAGTGAAAATGTGTTCCCTGCTCTTCTGACTACAAGCATAAATGTTACTCAGCTACTGTCGAATTCAAGAATGGTTGCATGATTGAAAATTCATTTGTTTGAATTTCATGTAAAAAAACGTAATTACTTTTTTGCCGGCCCAACATCATAACTGTGTTTGTTACTTCACTTTTTTCCTTTAATATTCCTCTTTCCTTTTACTTCTTATGTGTGTTTTTTACAAAGTTTTTTAATTACATTATCCTCTTCAGTGTGCAAACTTTTTATAAGACTTTTCGCGGTGTTTTTATTTAAATTAAAGTGAAAATTTAGACAGGGAAATGTGATTTTGAAGTTTTTTTGAATGTTTGATAAAGTATGGGGAAGTCCAAAGGCCTTTTGTTTCAGATATAAAAAAAGGTCAATACAATTTGTACAATTTTATTTTTCAACCACCTCGATTTATTGCCTTCGTGAAGTGACCATATCAATAAGGTGACCAGTTTTGAATTTCAAGAAGGTGGTCACTTTAGCAGGTTCCTCTGTACTTCATTTTAACTTAATTGAAAAACTTATATTTTCTATCTAAGGAATTTCTTTTAACAGAGTAGGAAAAGAAGTTTTCTAATGCTATAATTAGTTTGGATTTGGTTATACATCTATGTAAATCTCAAATTTCTACAGCAGATAAAATTTAAAATGTTTAGATACTATGTATCTTCTTTTTGCAAACAATAACTTAGCACTCATAGTAACTTAAAAGTACTTTTAACTGTATTGTGTGAGCACTGTTTTCACTGTATTGTGTGAGCACTGAAATCAGCATGCTTTGGTGTAAGTTTCCAGTGCATCGTGTTCACAATCTTATTTGTTCGATAAACCGGAAAGAGACAGTTTTTTTTTTTTTTTTTTTGAAACCAGTTAACTCCCAACGAAAAATGTAAAATAAAATAAAATAAAGTTCCTAAAAATCGGTTCGCTTTATTATTTTAGCCTTGATTTGAGCTTAGTTGTTTCCCGTTCGTTAGAATTCCCAACGGGGTGGGGGGGAGGGGGGCACATGCCTCACTGGAGTGTCGATGTTCCTATAAAATAATAAAATTAGACAGAAATGTGTTCTCCGTCACTCACATCATTTAATATAAAGTAATACACATGTAAATTTATTTAAGCATACATCGAAGTAAGACATTAAATAAATGAAACATTTAATATTACATAGGATTACCGCACAATTTAAAAAGAAGTATATATGTATAAAAATATAAATTATTTATTCTTTCAGATATGATTACATAATTTCTCTCCGATAGGTATTTGCGATTATTTTTATAATAATAGAAATGAAATTTGTAATAAAATAAAGTAAACCAATAACTTATCCGGATTAATAAATTCCCATAATATGTATGTAACATAATATGTACAAAACCGTTTTCAACTTAAAAGTGAGCCCCTCTATGGCCCAGTGAATAAAACATTAACCATGGTAGACAGCTGAAATTTGAAGGTTCCGTGATGGGGCCCATTGCGCGGCTGTCGGTTAAACGGTCTGGAGTTTTGTCGTTTTTCTCCAGATGTAGCATGAATATTCGTTAGAACCTCTTAGAAAGTCACAATCTTTCTTTATCACCAAGGCTCCCCCATCGAAGGAAAATAGCCATGGATACCTTGCCAAAACAATACAAACAATCAACTTAAAATTATTAGTATATCTACTTTTATTCTCCTTCGAAACGTGTGTCTTTAATAGTGGACAAGTGGTCTGAAAGTTTTTAAATTAACGGAAGGATTAAAAAATTAATACAGACATTTCATCAGGTTTACCATTTGGACTAAATAGAAGTTTTTTTCGGATGACACTCATGTTGTAACGTGAGATATACTATGATTTTTAGACAAGCTCTCTTATGCTTTCAAGTCAAATGAAAACTATATTTACATATTCCTGACTTTTTACCAGAAATATGAAATAATTAATGCCTTATGATCCAATTAGTTCAGATATTTAAACTTAGCTTGTTTTAGTGCACTCACTACTGTGTAATGTAAACAAAATAAAGCGGAGAAACTTCTGGTTCGCGAACTTTAATTAAAATGGTATTAGTGAAATTTCTCACGTAGATAACACGTTATAAATTTCTCACAAGAGCAAATCAAAATGCATTAAATAAACGCTTCCTTCTCTAAAAACTTTTCATACCAAGCCAAAATGCTATTTCGACTCCGACGGTTTTTTCTTAAGCATGTAACGAAACTTTCACTTAAACGTAGTTATGGATTTTTATTCGAAATACCAACCTACGCAATGCGCTTTCTCAGTTGAAGTCACCTTAGCTGGAATGAATAATCCCGCACCGTCAATGCTGTTTCAAACTCTCGAAAAAACCCTATTGGCTTTCACTGCTGAAAACTGGAGATGCAGCGCCATCTAGTAACACATTTTGGAAATATTTTGTTTTGACATAAAAATAAATTCTTGATTCGGTGAAGCAATATTGTGTGAACCGCATATTGGTACAACAATTTTTGAATTTTTAAAAAGTGTCAAGGACTTTTCGGACACCCTGTATATTATAAAAAAGCGTTTGGGTAATTTATTCGAAAATTATTCGTCATCTTTCCCCTTCCCGCTATCTTTACTAAACGAACATTTGTGAGTAACTGAAAAAATATATTTAAACATGGATCTACTATGAATTTGTACGCAATAAGCTAAAATTCGGAATATTTTAGTGAAAACGTAAAAAGACTGACTGTAGATTCTCGATTCCTTACGTTGAGACGTTCAAATATTAGACGAACACCGTTGGAAAATGAACTTGTATTTATAACTTCCTCTAAACGGCAAGTACATGTGCCTACCCTAGTGCTAGTCTTAGTCATCAGCACGTGTTTATCATACTTTCCAAGTCGCGCTGTCATTTGTGTTTACCCGACAGAAATTCTGAATTCAACATCTTACCCAATGCGTCATCTTAAACCGCCTCCCCCTACCCATGTTGTGTACCGACTATTTGCGACCAAATACTATTAGATAATACATTTATGACAATTACTATTCTGCTTTATTTTAATAATACAAATGTTAATATTTAATTTTTTCTTAAATTTCATTTAGTGAACCATTCATTACCTGTAGTTTCTCATTCAACCCCAAAGTCGAAGTTTTTTGTTCAGCTTTTACAATATCACTTTCTGTTAACAATTTTTACTGAAACTATTACAATTGTTTTTTACTGACCAAATAGTTGAGGCAAACATCATGTACTTTTGAGCCCATAAAAATAAGTAGGAAAAATTAGAAGAAAAAGAAAAAGGACCGTTCTTTACCACTCTCTCCTAAATTTTATTATTTTCTTTTAAAAAAAATTGCATTTGAAGTTTTATTAAATGTTAAACGGGTGAAAACCACACCAGGATATTTCCTGCCTGATATAAGGTCTGTTGCTGTATTAAAATTGGTTGTATGTCATTTACATGAACTTTTCTTTAAATTTAAAAATGCTATGACTTCAACTTTTTCATTATATATTTTGAAATTAAAAATTCAAATTGCAAACGGGAATGATTTAAAACCTAAACATCATTAGTAATTAAACTATTGAATTCTTAAAAATTTTAATCGGTATTTTTTTTTAATGAAATAACAAAACATTAGTAAAAATGTATTTTTTAAATACAACGAAAACAGATTGCATTAAAAAGAAACACAGAAAAACACTCGAAGTAGAATTAAAAGAATACTTGTTCAATAAACACGTAAAACAGCTGTTTTACGTGTTTCTGTTTTACGTGTTCACACGTAAAACAGACGTGGTCACACGTTTTACGTGTTAACACGTTCTGTTTTACGTGTTACACGTTTCTGTTTTACGTGTTCAATAAACACGTAAAACAGCACACATATTTTTAAAATTAAACCTATAAAATTATTTGAATTTCCATTAAATTATTGAAAGTTTTAATTGGTTTCAACTATGAGGTCGTAATCAACAAAAACCTATTTAAAAATTATCATTATAAAATTAGACCTATTGAAATTATCCATACCAAACTAATAAAATACAATGCAAATGTCTAACGCTTTATGCATACTGCATAAAATAGCTTCCAGAAGCTTAGTGTTTCCACCGGACATAAATTTCTGCCTATTTACAGTTCTCAAAGGAAAATCGCCATACACTCACACAAAACACTGGGAAATTATTTAAATTTCTTTTTAATAGAACAAAAGTTTCGTAATTGTTAAATCACCCGGGACAGTAATTAGCTAATTAAAGTAGCAGAATCATTTATTTAACAATTAAGGAAATAGCTCCATAAGAAATGCCCAGAATGAAAAGGCATCTCACTTAACTAAAGAGTTCTTTTTCATCTTATTGTATTCTTTAGCAAACAGTTCTTGTTTTTTCCGATTTAGCAGACTTTTTTAGGAACTTCCGTTTAACTAATTTTTTTCCTGGAACAAACATTGGTAATTAGGTAACAAGAATTGAATATGCAATTTCCTTATTGAAAAAACTTCACGTTGATATGATATTAGCACATGAAAAATAGAAGAATCTGTGTATATGCGTGTTTGTCAGTTAATGCACATTATTTTTATATTATATACAGGGAAGGTGAGCAAAATAAAAATAGGTCTAGCATACTCTACACCCATACGCATAGCTGCCAACTTTTTACTCTTTTGCCCCACCACTGGCCGAGCGAAAAGCGCTCTTAACTGGGAGACTGAAGTTGCCTAGTTCAAATCCTGGGCGCGTCCGCTAACCTAATCGTTCGGAGTTTACCGTGGTTTCCTCCGAAACGTGTTAAAAATCGTTATATAGACCCCCAGCCCCTCCGATTAGCAGACGGTGCCCACGGAGAGCATCTCATCCCCTCCATCTAGATTCCATGTGCAGATAATTCTCCATAGTCCCACAACGCATTACGATTTTCTCCGAAAATTACCCACCACAATCTTTTGACAGTTTAATTAGAATTTATTAATCAGAGCTATTATTATGCCAGGGTTTCTCACACTTTTTCATAAAGAGATCCCATGATATGTGTGAAAATTTTGTGGGACGCTGTCAGCACAGCGTAATCCAATTCAGACCAAACTTTCAGGCTCTTTACTCTTACTGTTATAAACTATTGTAGGCAGTATTAGTTCATTAACTTTAATTTTTTACTTCCTTGTACGTAGTATAAGGAAGTAATGTGATCCCGAAAAATTTTGGGGGCCAAATTTCGACAAAAAAACCGATTTTGACTACCTCTAAATTTAATTTTAAGAATTTTTTCGATGCATCTCATCGTAGGCTAGCATGCACGATCATATTAACATGTCTGCAACTCATTTTGACCAGCGGCGAGTCTATTGTGGTCAGTTTTTCCATGCCGTCTGTACGTACGTACGTACGTATGTATGTAACTCGCATATCTCAAAAACTATTGGTCGTAGAATGTTGAGATTTGATATTTAGGATTGTTCTATGATCTAGTTGTGCACCTCCCCTTTTGGTCGCAATCGAGTGTATAGTTTATGTACAGGACCGCCCAAAAGATTCGAAATACATTACGCTCTATGGGCCGAAATTCATTAAACTCGCCTAACGCAAAAACTATTAGGCGTAGAATGTCGAAACTTCATATTTTTGATAGTTGTAACATCTAGTTGTGCACCTCCCCTATTGGTTCCATTCGACTGGATAGTTTATCTACAGGACCGCCCAAAACATTCGAAATACATTACGCTCAATGGGCCGAAATTCATTAAACTCGCATATCTCAAAAACTATTAGGCGTAGAATGTTGAAACTTTATATTTAGGATTGTTGTAACATCTATTTGTGCACCTCCCGTTTCGGTTCCATTCGACTGGATAGTTTATCTACAGAATGGCCTAACAGATTCGAAATACATTAAGCTCTATGGGCCGACATTCATCAAAGCGTTTTTTAGAGGTTTTGGGCTATTTCAAACGACGCAGGAGTGATTTATGCTGTAAAGAGTTAGAAAATGAATTTCTCCATTAAAAAAGTGTCTTTATCATTTACAGTTCTGCTACAGGAACACTCAAAAGATTTCCAATACATTACGGTCAATGGCAATTTTAGGCGCATTCATCCATTTCAAGCACAATACCGTCCTACCACATAAGTTAGGTAATGGTCCGACCACGGTCACGTGCCTCCCTCAAGAACTATGCCAAAAGTCGCCAAGCTTGGCGACTTTTGGTGTACGTGTGTGCATATTTAACTCTCAAATCTGAAAAACTATTATGAAATTTCATATGTAAGATTGTTGTAACATCTAGTTGTGCATCTCGATTTTTGGTTCCAATCTACTGGAGTTTCTTTACAGGACCACCAAAAAGAATTTCAGTACTTTAATGTCTATGGACATCTTCAATATAATACAATTGTAGTCAGTCATTGTTTGGTACATGCCCAAAATCTCGCTGTCTGTCCTCGACCTTGGCGAGTTTCGCCGAAATGTCGCCAAATTTGGCGATAGTCAGTCATTTGGTCCATGCCCAAAGTATCGCCATTTGTCATTTATCTTGGCGAGTTTTGGCGAAATATCGCCAAATTTGGCGATAATCTGTCATTGTTGGTCCATGCTTAAAATCTCGCCAAATGTCGTCGACATTGACGAGTTTCGTCGAAATATCACCAAATTTGGCGCCAAAAATTATTTCGTATTTTGTATAACTCTAAAACTTTAACCCGTAGAATTTTGAACTTTTGTATTTAGAACTATATTATAATATCTAACTGTTTTCAATATCTTTTTTGAGAGCAATCGACTGGGAATTTATTTACAGGGTGAGCCAAATGACTTTAAATACATTAAGGTGTATGGATGCATTCAATTAATTGAAAGTCAGTGGTCAATGACTACTTTGGCTATCCCCAAAATCTCGCAAACTATCTCAAGTTTGTCGGCTTTTGTTGAAATATCGCCAAATAAAGTGTCAGAAGGAAATCTTTCAAATTGAACGCAACTTGGCGATATCGAAATATTTGGCTAGAAGATATTTTATCTCTTTCAAACAAATAAGTTTAGAGGAAGTGCGTAAAAAACATTTTTGAATTAATAGACGTGCAAGGAAGTCATGTGTTGGACACATCAGATTTTTGTTCTAAGACATTGAACAATATGAAACTTTTAAATAAGTAACATTTTAGTTAAAGGAATATAAAAATTGAGAAAAGTTGGCGACTCCCTGCAACAGGTCTCGCGACCCCATATGAGGTTCGACCCAAAGTTTCAGAAACTCTGATCTAATACGACTGATAGCAAAAGTAACAACAGATTATCTTCCAGTAAAGTTGGTAGTAAGGATAATCGTTTACGTATGTTATTGCTTTACGTATGATACTGGCTATGCATGAAATCCCGCAATGGGGTTATGATAAAACGTCCTCTGTAAACAGCATTCTGCAGGTGAAAGGGCTGAGCCATAGCTGACGAGGAAGGAAGGCTGCAATGCTGACAATTTCGACACACCCTTTTGCCAACTAAGTTATGTGGCCATCTTACCCTGGCTATTCCGGATTAACATGACCAGGCTCACGTCGGTCACATGACTTTGTTTGCAAAAAGATATAACCAAAATGTCAGAACCGCAGCCTGTCTTTCTCGTCAGCCAGGGTAGGAGAGGCCATCTTTTATGAAACTGAAGAAATGACATACTTCTCTGAGTTACTTTTATGTAGCATTATCATACTTGAGTATTACTATTACCACTACTTTCCACGCGGAAAATTCACGCAACCACTTTCAGGAACTTGCTTTAAACTATGTATACTAGTGTAGTACCGGTGAAGAAAATGTTTTACGCAATAGTTGAACTAAAAGGTATTTAAAATAATTGCGATGCCTTCTCTTAATATTGCTACCGTTTAGATGTAAACTGCATACATTCTATCATTAAACCAACAGTTCAACTATTTATATAAAATACAGCGTAGCATTTGCGTTTTAAAATTTAACTCCATTAATTTTTCTGCATTTATGTATTTTTAACAATCGTTAAGCACTTAAAGGTTATCGCAAAAATATTTCACAACACGAAAACAAGAAAAAAAAAGTTTTAAAATTTCCGATTTTCTTTTTTTATTTCTTTATATTTTTCTACAAACAAAAAATATCTTTCAATATATTGTATAGGAAATTTAACTAAAACAAAAATTGATTACAATACACGACACATTGCTTTAGCCTATAAAAAATGTAGAAAAAGTTTCATCGAAAAACTGTTATGTTGATCAATTTCTCCGTGTTTTATCTGCAAAACTCGAGTAAAGAAAACAACAGACTTCTATTGCAGGCTCTGTTATCCTTGAACTTGTTGGGTGATATATATTTAATTACTTCTTCGGTAGTGCGAAGATACGAGGCGTATTCGTAAAGTAAGTGCCGTTTTGCAAAAAAAAAAGAAAGAAAGAAAAAAAAAAAAAAAAAGAATTTTTTTTTTTTTTTCACCAAGTCAACTTTATTTTTGCATGAAAGAGAGCATATCTTTAAATATTTCCTAAATAGAGTTTCCGCCAAAGTTCAAACACTTGTCGTAGCGGGTTACTAGCTTTTATATTGCTTCGTCACAGAAATTTTCCGCCAATGACGATAACCAGGACTCCACAGGGTTTTTCATCTCATAGTCAGATCCAAACGGCATGCCGCCTATCTGGCCCTTCATATGCACGAACAAAAGGTAGTCGGACAGCGTGTGGGCTATACTGCGGCTGCTTGAACTGTTCCCAATGAAACTGTAGAATTATTGTTTGAGGGATGAAAC
>JAWZYV010019002.1:0-26759 GCA_038373885.1 Cheiracanthium punctorium
GGAGGTTGCATGATAGTATAGTTGAATTTAATAGTATGCGTCACTTTTTAATATATTAGCATTCTCAAATCAAAGTAAACTTTTTATAGGGAGAAAAATCATAGAAGACTGTACAACGCGGTTTATTATCGCAGACGTTTTATCACACTAGAGTTTTGTGTTTACACTAATTTTTCATGCAGATGTAAATAACTAATATACAAAATTTAATCAATATTAGCATTGCTCCAAATGCATTTGAAATAGTAATGCTCTGAAGCAGTGGCGTAGCCAGAATTTTTTTTCGAGGATGGCTGAGGAAACAATAACTGAAATGCAATATAGCTTATAAAAATCTTTTTTTGGGGGAGGTGGGGGTAGATGGTTATTTCAACTAAAAGCGCTCCCATATAAAATTAAAAGAAATTTATAAACTGAAAACTGAGCTTAAAATCTTTACAGTTGGAAATACACTCATACACAGATATACATATATTAAGTTCAGCTTAGCCTATACCCAAACCTCAAATTTCTCAAGAGGAACTTTCAACCATTACCACATACATACATAAACAAAGCAACCGCTGTTTCTCGAAATTTCTTCGAAACATTACATCCTTCATGTCCCTTCTTAAGATGTCTCAAGACCGAAAATATGCAGGAGCCTAAACTGCATTTTCTTTCCTTTCTCGATATCCCGACAGAAAATTGACTTGATTTATTTATATTACGGTAGTGCAGTACTCGGATGCCAAATTTGTCATTACACCCTTTTTTTCTTCACTTTTTTAATTGGGCTTATCATTTCTGTGCTACCTGCCAGAGCGATAGGCATTCAGCGATCAACTTTCCTCTCCACTGACATTCTACTTTTTTTTCTCTTTATGTAACATTTCTGTGTTGTAGTCACTGTCAAAGTCCTTTGAGTTACGCAAGCTGTGCATAACGCATACTTCGATTTTCTATCTGCATACGAGGTCGCAGCAAGGCCTGATTAACACACGGGCCGACTGGGCCACGGCCCAGGGGCCGATAACTATTAGGGGCCGTTTTGCTTTTTAGTGTTAATGCTTTAATTAAAAAAATTATAAATATTTCATAAAATATTACTTTATGAAAATTTTTTGTCTAATAAACAGTTTAGTTTTTTGTCTAATAAACATAGTAAAATCAAACAGAGAATGTGTATATTAGTCCTGATTTATATGTTAATGTAATATACTTTTATGCATCAAAATTAAAAAAAAATTGCAAAAGTATTAAAAGAAAAAGGTAGGGTCCGAACTCATATTTGGCTTGATCGGGCTCTGGGTCGCAGAGAACTCCCCTCCCTCTTCGGTAGCATCGAAGCTTCTAATGGCTTCCCGAAACGCAAAACTATTATTGTAGGCCCGTTGTTCTAAATTCCTGGTCTTTCGATATATCTGGTTTTGATTAGAGGTAAGCGCGGCCTTTGCCCTCACACCTCTATTCCAAACGGTGAGCGGAAAAAACGCCGCCAGAAAAAACGCCGCCGGAAAAAACGCCACCCGGAAAAAAACGCCGCCGGAAAAAACGCCACTCGGTAAAAACGCCGCCGGAAAAAACGACACTTTTAATAGTTTTATGATGTTATATGCTAATCGATGAGGAAAGGAGCGTAGCCAGAATTTTTTTTTCGGGAAGGGGGGGTTGTATGAGATATGATTTTGTATTGATAAACTTAATTTCTTATTAACGACAAAAATCTGAAAGCTCTTAATAAATAGGGGGATATATCCCGATATCCCACTCCCTGGTTATGCTCCTGCAGTGACGTAGGAAAGAGGGGGAGGCTTTGTGGCTCGACCCCCCCATACCTTTGGAGGATGATAGAACCCCCCCCCCCAAACCTACTGAATCGCTACGCTACTGCGCCCCTATCGGGAAATGGGGAGACCTAGAGTTGAGCTATGGCTTATTATTACTGGTTTTCTTTTTATAAGTGCAAGAGTTTATTCTGATTCGTGGTAATTTATATTGTTGGCTCTTTGTTTTTAAATAATAAGTTTTAGAATAAGGAAGATTTATACGTATATATATTGATATATAAATATTTCTATTTTTGAAAATATTCAATTTGTATATTGGTACTCTTATTTTAAAGATGTCTTTTTAAAAATTAAATTATTCTATTAATAAGTCAAAAACAAGTTTTAAAAAACCTTTAAATTAAATGTTAGTCTAATTGTAATGTTTTTAAACAAATTTTTAAATGCTGAAAAAAACAATAACTTTTTAAAGGAAACTGGTTTAAAATGATTTAAAACTCATTTCTCAAAATGTAAATATTGGCTATGTATAACTGTGATTAAAATTAATAGTTAATTAGTTTTGTTAGAATAATTAATTAGTTTTGTTAGAATAGTTTTAATAATTATATGTTTACTATTTTTGATACTGAAAAGCTTATTCCCCCTCACAGACTTTGAACTGTAAGCCTTCTTATGAGAAATCTTAAACTTTCTACATCACCTCATTAATGCAAGGGAGTATATTTTACTTATTGGGAATTTCTGCAGGAGGGCTGTATAAAAAGTAAAAGTTTGTATTTATTTACATTTAATTTCCTGAAAATTTTATTCGACACCATAAAGTAACTTTGTAATTAATTATATATGTCTAATAATAATATTTTCTATAATTATATATAATTAATTATATATGTAATTAATTATATATTATATAAGATAAATGAAAACCGTAGATCAGTGCTTTTAAGACAACCTCTCTAATAGGAATTGGAAGGAATTATGATTTCTGATTAATATTAAAAATATAAAACTTTTTATCTTCAGTGTAAATTATGATGAAATAAGTTATTTTGATTTTGTGTTTAAGGTCCTTAAATTAAGGAAGATATGAACGAGGGCTGTCTGCTTAATTAAGGCATGCCTTGGGCGGAGAACTTTTTGAGGGGCTCTAACGCTTATTGAAGATACAACTGGAGAAAACAGTCGCGCCGTAGGCCAGAACCCTAGACTTACACACCTCAGCCCTTTACCCAATTGTCAGGAAATTAGTAGAAAGTATTTATATTATAATGCAAAAGGTTAAAAATAATTTTTTAAGCTTTATAAGATAAATTTATATCTTATAAAGCTCTTTCCCTTGCCTGTCTTTTATATGAAAAAAAAATCTATTAAAATATGAAAAAAATAAATCCTTATCCCCCCACACACACCTATGTGTTAATTAAAATCCCTGTTAGGGATTTTATTTCTTTGATATCTTAACACTTCCATGTCATCAGAGTACCTGCATGCAGTTTTGGGGTCATAGCCCCCTGAAAGCTTCATTTACTATTAAGTAATTGGCAATCTTTTTTTTTTTTTTTTTTTTTTTTTTTTTTTACGGAAACCAAAAGCTTTCTAGGAAAGTCTTCCCCCACCACTCCTTAGCGCCTACCGAATTATGCCCAAATTGACTTATTGAATTAGACATGTGCTTTCCCCCACTTCTGGAAAACAAAGTACATTAAACCTCATAATTCAACTGAATACCCCATTCCACCACCCCCCATTTTCTGCAAAACAAAAGAAATTTATTTCAAGTATTTAATTAAATTATTACACAAATATCTTTTCAGGTGGCGGGCGGCGTTTTATCCGGCGGCGTTTTTTCCAGGTGGCGTTTTATCCGGTGGCGTTTTTTCCGGCGGCGTTTTTTCCTACATTCGTACCAAACCAACACACTTTGACTTTGTGAAACACAGTTCATGCCTCAATACAAAGTAACACGACAAGCAGGCTTCATCTCTTGAGCCGAACAGCACAAGAACTAATTGCTGGAGCTGCATCATTTTGGCATTAAATGAAAGAGAGCTTTTTTTTTTTTTAAATGCAAGATAGTAAGTTCTTTCTTTTTGGAGGAACCTTTCAATTGTTGATTATCTATATTGGTGTCAGTATCGTTGAGTCGCTGGAAGACCAATAAAAAAAGATAAAAAGGAAACATTCGTCTGTATTCTGTTCATTTAAATAATCCACGAATATTCTCTGTAATATTAACTGATTTCAGGGGTGTAGTGGCGTAGCCAGAAATTTTTCATGGCGGAGGGGGGGGGTTTATGAATACTGCAACTCATATATATGCATACATGTGTGTGATAAGGATGTGAAGAGCATACATTTTGAATGGCAAAAAATTCCTCAGGGGGGAGGTTCACCCCTCCTTGGCTACGTCACTGCAGGATGGCTTCAGCCACAACTCGCGACGCCCCTGTTTTGTAGCATTGATTAAATAGTTTTGGTAGAGAAACTGAATTCTGATTCGGATGCCGGAACATTAATATCAGTCAGTTAAATTCATGTAAATAATGAAAAAACAAGAAAAAAAATATCGTAACATTTTTTCTTAAACGGGCGGGCACTTTTGCATCAAGCATTTTGCCAATTCCAAGGCCCAATTTTGTGGTCATTTTATTATGGGAGGCGCCCGGTGGGTGGCCAGCATTACCCCGTGTGGACAAGTTAACATCCATACCCAAGCAGAGTTTCGAACCCGAAACAAGGCCTGATACAATGGCTCTTAAGCCACTACACCGCCTGGGTGGTCAAAATAATATTAAATAGATTTAAAAAACAGTAGAAGACATTTTTTTTAAACTGTGTCTTTTCTGCATTATTAATAATTATTCTCTTGCTATACCTCAGTTCACATTTTTCAATAATTTCTTATTATTGAGAACTTTTACAAAAGCTGAGGCTGGGGTTCGTTTTTAATGAACTAAAATGGCTTTTTATGGTTGGACACATTTTCACATAACACAGAGTGACCCCATTAGAGAGAAGAGCAGATGTGAATTTCACTTCTGCTTGATATGGCTGGGCTGTTTACTAGTAGTACAAAAATGTTGTTTTTTGTCACTCAAAAAGGAAAGTTTTCCTCCGGGTTTATCCTTTACTTTTCCTTTTATTGTTATGTTGTCACAAAACTAACTAGTATGTCTAGAAATTTGCCTCAGAAACCTATATTTTATTTTTGAAAGTTTTTTACGGTATCCTTAAATAGAGTGTCCTTTATTCACAGGTAAATACATTAACGAAACTGTTCAAAGGGTGGGCGGAAAAAAGCGCACAATATTGTAGGGGCATATTATTTTGGATGAGTGTGTGTGTGTGGAGGGGGGGGCGCTTGAAATAAAAAATATAGGAGTGGGCATCCAAAAGTGCGCTTTTTGGTAAAGTGCATTTTTTTTTAAGTATTTGATTTTTTTGTGTGTGTCATTTTTACACGTACATAACGTACATACATATTTTAACACGCTTCACCCTCTGAATACCCCCAATAGAAGAAACACTTGTATTTTCACTTAGCATTCAGTTAAATACCAGGTCCAAATTTGTAGAAGAGGGAAGTGAGGGTACTTTATCAAACTTTATCAAAACTAAACTTTATCAAAACTTTATCAAAAGCTAAAGAGCAGTGAGGCATTCGTTTCGGATGTCCATGGGGCTACTGGAAAAGTTATCTGAATGGCAATTTTCAATAGAGATAAATACAAAATACACTCTACTAATGTACCTCTGTTTACGCCCTTTTGGACGTCCATTTGTTTCTCACATTTTTTCATTTCACGCACCCCCCCCCTCTCAATTCAAAAAATGAACCCATTCAAATGATGCGCTTTTTTCCCGGTGCGCATATTTGATCAAAGTTGGTGAAGGGGAATAAGCTTTGCAATACTAATATTGGTAAAAATATAATTATTAAAACTATTCGAACAAAACTAATTAAAAAATAATTTTAATTACAGTTATATATAGCCGATATTTTACTTTTTAAGAAATGAGTTTTAAATAATTTTTAGCCAGTTTCCTTTAAAAAGGGTTTTTTTAGCATTTAGAAATCAAAATTTGTTTAAAAACATTACACTTATACTAGATATAAAATGTTATTTAAGGAAATTTTTTTGAATTGACTTATTAATACCATAATTTAATTCTGAAAAAAAAGCATGTCTAAAATAAAAGAAGTAATATTTAAATTAAATACTTTCAAAAATAAAAATTATAAATATATATACTTATAAATCATTCATTCTATAATACTTATAAATCATTCATTCTATTTAAAACCAAAGAGTTAACCAGATAAAATACCATGAATCTGAATAAATTCTTGCACTTATAAAAAGAAAACGAGTAATAACAAGCCATAGCTGATTACAAATCAGACTGAATGAGATAACATATTACAGAGAACGTGCATGTTAAATCTGTGGAGTCTTGAATTCTTTTTTTAGGGTTGCTTGTTAGGTGAGAGATGGCATTTAAAATTTTCGAAACTGCTATAATTTGTTACTGAATGACTAGTTTTGGACTTTGTCCTAAGAATACAAACAAATTGAAGTATTGGGAGAGGGAGGAGGATCATTCAGATTATGAAAAATTTAGTATAAAACTGATACAAAAAATTCACTATATTAAAAAAAAATCATAAAACGGTAAAGGGCAATGAGGCGTTTCGGACGGCCATGGGCTACTCTACATACTGTATACTTACAAATCAGGCCACTGTTCTTGGAAAAGTTGTCTGAATGGCAATTTTCGATACAGATAAATACAAAATACAGTAATGTACCTCTGTTTACGCCCTTTTGGACGCCCACTTGTTTCTCACATTTTTTTAATTCATGCCCCCCCCCTCTCTTATCGTCTAAAAATAGAAACCCACTCAATATGGTGCGTTTTTTTTCCGGATGCGGTTTTTTCCGGTGCGCTTTTTCTGCTGCGATTTTTTTCCGTGCTCATTTTTCCGGTGCGTTTTTTCCGTGATTCGTTCAAAGAGACCTGGACCGACAGAACTGTCCCTTAAATAGAGGTATCAGGTATCCCTTATTCGGTCCCTTATAGGATGTTTCACTGCATATGCATATTTTATGAATTAGTAGATAAAAATTGAGCATCTTAAGTTCCTTCAGAATAATAATTCAGCTTTTAAATGTAATTTTGACGAAATATGGTAGTAAAATGTACATACGCCCGACGTAACTGACTGTAATATTTTTAACAAGTCTGTGTCACTGAAACTAATTTTAAAACTGCATGAAGGTGAATTAAAGCAAAATACGAAATTAGCATGAAAAAAATAGTCGAAAGATTAAAAAAAAAAAAAAAAATCCTGAAACTGTTTTTTGGATCCGTTTAAGGATGCTATTGTCGTCAATCAAACAAGCTTCCGGAAAACAAAAACTGCATCTGGATTCTTTTTTCCAAGAGAATGTCCTTCAAAAGAAAAGGCCACTTGACACCTAGAGTAATCTTTCTCCACCCCTAAGCGTTCCCCCTTCCCTTATCAGATAACATTTTTTTTTTAAATATAACAATTTGTAAAACAAATTCTGTATATTATATGGTTTAATAAATTGTATTCCAAGCCATGTTCATCAGATAATATGCGTCATGTTTTCTCATATACATTTCTATAGATTTGCAAAAAGGGGTGAGAGTCATAGAAGGATTAAGGGTGAAAAGAGTGGGTCTTTTCAGTTTTTATTCAATTGAAAATCTCAATTACTTCTGTGCTTATTGACACCAATTTGTGCAATTGTTTAAATTACAACCTAAAATGCGCCCCCCCCTCTCTCTATTCTAAACTGTAGTTTTCTAAAATGCGTTGTCAAATTTCGTCGATTTATGCTTGCTATTAGCTGATTTTTGTTGAGTGAGATTTTATTAAATCTCATGAATGTTAAATAAACGCTTGTTTTCTTTTTTGTAATAATATTTTGCATGACAAACATTCTTTAATAATATTTTAAACTCCAACCGAATAAGGGGGGGGGGGCAGAATTTTGGAAAGGAATGTAAAGATCAATTTACGCGCACCCACGGGCAAAATGATCCTGCATTTGAAAACAATTGTACATTATTTTTTACAGTAAAATATTTAAAAGTGATTATGAATGTACATACAAAAAAATTATAACTTCGCTTTCTTTACTTTGGCAACATACTACATCCATTCTGTGTACTCCTACAATGCTGACGAAAGTTCTTACTTTTTGGAAATTTGCATTTGGAAATTTTGGAAATTTGCCGTCAAGGACGGGTACTTCAGCTAGTAATGAAATAAAATAAGTTTTACAATCATATAGTATGTTCAATTTATTTAATGAAAACTTTAAAATTTAAAAAGCGTCGTAAACAAGAAAGTGGAATATTTCAAAATTAAAATTAAAAAAATTATGGCTTAATTATGTTAAAAAAAGGCAGATTTGTAAGATAAATTAATCTGCTCAAGTTAGCGCGCCTTACAAATACAATCCTGAAAAACTAAGTTATAAATAAATGAGTTCTTATTTTAAAAAAAGATAAAAAGTACAAATTAAACTTAGGTTACTGAAACTTATGCTAAAAACAGTAAGGTAACTTTAAACCGTGCTTACTCAAAAATAATTTTTCATAAACTGTCTATAACAACCAAATTTCTCTGTATGTGTCTTATTTTAATGAAACTTTCCAAGTTGTAACTGGTGTTAATATAAATGGATTCATATTAAACCTGGACGAGAAAAACGTTTAAAATGTTTACAATCGTATGTATTAATATACATATGTAATCATGATCTTTTAAATTACAATTTGAAACCAAACAACAACAACAACAAAAAAATACTAGATATGTACTTATTTTTAAAAGAAATCCTTCATTCTGTAAAAAATATATTTCACTTCTTTTGCAATTTTAAGTATATTTAACTATAAGTATACATGCATTTTAAATTTGATTTTTACTGCGCATAGGGAAATGCTCCATTAAAAAAAAAAAAAAAAACAGTCAAATTTTTACCTTTCCTCAAAAATCTATGAAAGAAATTGAGTCTTATCTCAAGATCTGAAATGTGTCACAGTCTATCACTATAGAAAAAAAAATAATAATCATGCTACTACTATTAATTTGATCCAAAAAGTATAAAACCGCAAATGTCTAAAATACATGTATATTTCTTTCTTCGTCCCTCTAATCCCATGCACTTTTTGGGGCGAAGAGCGCTTTTCTAGTCCTTTAGTGATAAATGAATCCATACTCCGTGACAGCTGTCTATACGCGACCCGAAGGGAGATCTGGAAAACGGAAAACGCCCACCAGTAGGAAATCTGTCCCTCCTTCCGTCCGTCCTCCCGTACGTGTTGCGGTCGGAATCTCCATACTCATTTCTCTTCTACGTCCCTATCCTAGTTCTATGTTATCAATGAGTGTTTCCCCATAACACCCCCTCGGAAAAGCCGGTTTCTCAAAGTAGAGTATGCGTACAGATCTCCGACAGTTGAAAAAGTAATTTCCTCCAGCAAAAGGCAGATATTTTCTGTAAGGACCACAGAACAGAACTATTTACACATGTACATACAGCTTTTTCTAAATTCATCTGTCCTATTTAACCTGTTGACAAGATCTATTCTGTCTAAATTAATCTGTCTTGCTTCCCTAATTTGGCGGCTTTACGAAAGAAATAAGCACATGTAGTTTTTATGGTCTGCGAAAGGATTGACGCATTTTAGGTTAATTTTAAAAACAAGTAGTGATTAATCCCAACAAACAACGACTGATTAATGAACTTCAGGCCTCCAGCAATCTGTGTCACGTATCCTCACCTACGAACACTTCTGAGCTTGAAAAGACCCAGTTTTTTATGTGAAGGGCTTCAAGTGAAAGTATTTAAAAGTTAAAATGCGCCTCAAATTTTAAAAAACACTAACAGAGGGGAGAGATTTAAATAAATTGATTTAAATGTATCGTTTTAAAAACCGCCGCTTTAAATAAATTTATATCAAATGTTTATTTTAATCAATAAAACTGTATAATTGACCCTGAAAGTTCTCTTAATACAGGTTAATGGTACTTCGAAGTACTATTCATAAAGAATAAAAGTAACAATATTTTATAGGGTGATCATAGCTCTGTGGCAACAAATGATAATGGGGCCTATCTTCACTGCTTTGTCCAAGCTTAACCACTGTTCATGGAATTACGATCCACTTTTCTTGCATGTCATTTTCTAAGCTCGAGGAGCAGGTGCACTGCCCGGGGTGCACGGATAATTATGGCTTTATTAAGGGACCTCAATATACCTTAATAACGGACTTTCTGAAACTTACTATTTCCGGACTTCAAGATTTTTGGTTACGGCATTGCCCTCCCCCTCCCCCCTAATTTTTTTCGGGTTATGTCACTGCACTTAAATTCAAACAAAAGTCAACCCCTGATTCTCTATGCGCATATATTTCTGCTGAATCACGGAAAAAAGCGCACCGGAAAAAAGCGCGCCCGGAAAAAAGCGCACAATATTGAATTGGTTTGTATTTTGTGAAGAGAAGAGGGGGGGGGCTGAATTAAAAAATGTGAGAAACAAGCAGTAGCGGGTCTAGGGGGTTTCAGCCCCCCAAAAAGAGATTGCTAAGAGGTTGCTTTATTATACATTTTAAGTAAATAAAATGATCTTTTTTTATAACTTAGCCCCTCCCAAAATGTTTTACATTACTTTAGACTAAAATTTTGCTTTATTGAACATTTTGTTTGGGTGAAATAAGCTTTTTTCGAAATTTAGCCCTTCCCCAAAAAAATTTCTGGATCCGCTACTGTCCTACACTCTACAGAAGACCCTAAAGACTCTACAAAAACTCTTTGTTCCAGATTAAAAAATAAATGGAAAATAAAAAGAGGAGTAATAAGAACAATAATACTAATTTATTTTTTATACATAAACTGATTGTTCCATTTGTTTGTATTCTTAAGAAAAGTCCAGAACCAGTGATTCAGTAACAAATTACAGCAGTTTCGAAAAATTTAAGTACCATCTCTCACCTAACAGGCAACCCTAGGAATCGAAGACTCCACAGATTTAACATGCACGTTCTCTGTAATATGTTATCACATTCAGTCTGATTTGTAATCAGCTATGGCTTATTATTACTGGTTTTCGTTTTATAAGAGCAAGAGTTTATTCTGATTCATGGTAATTTATCTTGTTAACTCTTTGGTTTTAAATAATAATTCTCAGACTGAATCATTTATAAGTATATAGTATATTTACATATAAATATTTTTATTTTTTAAAGTATTTAATTTAAATATTACTACTTTTATTTTAGACATACTTTTTTTTCAGAATTAAATTATGGTATTAATAAGTCAATTTAAAAAACTTCCTTAAAACAAACTTTTTAAATAAAATGTTAGTGTAAGTGTACTGTTTTTAAACGAATTTTCATTTCTAAATTCTAAAAAAAACCCTTCATAAAGTAAACTGGCTAAAAATTATTTAAAACTCATTTCTGAAAATGTAAAATATCGGCTATATATAACTGTAATTAAAATTATCGCAGCAATAAAATAACTTTAAAATTAATTCTATAAGGTCAATTTATAAAGAAGAAAATCCTAGGTCAGTGTTCTTTAGGGACCACCTATAATAGGGATTGAAAGTGATTATGATTTTTATTTAATATTTAAAATATTAAAATTATTACTTCCAGTGTAAATTATCAAGAAAGTTATTTTTATTTTGCGGTTAAGACAGATCTACACGAAGGATGTCTGCTTAATTAGGGTATGCCTTGGGCAGAGGACTTTTTGAGGGGTTCTGACGGGTCTGGAGAAAACAGCCGCGCGGTAGGCAGGAACCCTAGAGCTATACACTTCAGCAGTTTGCCAAATTGTCATGAAATTAGTAAAAAGTATTTAAACTATAATGTAAAAGTTCAAAATACTTTTTTTAAGCTTTATAAATTAAATTTATATCTTCTAAAGCTCTTTCTCTACTTTACAAAACTCATTAAACTTTTAAGATAAACTTTAAAAAAAAATAACTTGCTGAAATAAGCAAGAATGACGATATATGGAAAATTAAATGGATGAATTATGGAATATTGAACTTCATATATGAAAAAAATACAGCAAGAAGAAAAAATATCTACTAAAACAGTTATTATAACTTGATGTAAAACTGTGAGAAAACCTCAAATAAGAAAAAGGAAATGTTATTAACTTTCGTTCACCAAATAAAACTTTTTTTTTTACATAAAATATATTGTATCCCATTGAAAAATAAAATATAAATAAATAAATATTTCAAAGAAACCCTAATATTTAGAAATCATTTTAAACCAGTACAGCAGATTGGAAATCAGAAAAATTGTTTAAACCAAGGGCTTAAAAAATAACCCTGTTTAAATTAAGCAACCTTGACAGTGAACTTTTAAAAAAAAAATATTTTGTCAAGACACAGACTGGAGTTCCTTTTCGCATTTTAAATGAAACAGTTAAGATGACCCGTTAAAAATGTTTAAAAAAAAAAAGACTTTGAAACGAAGTTTGGAGGAGGGAACGTGCCCCCCCACACACACACAGATTGTTACGCTGTTTGTTTTAAATTTTTAAACAAATTACTGTTTAACTGATTTTGGTGCGAAATTGGGGGGAGCATAGGGAGATACGTGCTCCCCCCCCCCCCACCACCACCAATCATTTCAGCACTGCCATAGATTTTCCTCTATTTGTTTTGATAAAAATGATTTCATCCATTCTGTAGATGAATTCCGATGTTTTAACCCCGAGTTTTAGTGACCGGATGTGTTATCCGTCATTCATCAACGCGCGACGCAGAAAGAGAGTATACACCTTCACACTGTCTCTCCCCTCTTCTCCCGAGGCTATTTCTTTGTTTGTGCTTCTTGGAAAAACGTGAACGTGACCTTGACAAACTCCTTGACAACCCAGTAGTCAGTGGTAGTCAGTTGTGGGGGCTTCTATTGGGGGAGGGGGGGCATTCAGAGTATGAAGCATGTTAGTGTAAAAATGATACAAAAAAAATCAAATACTTAAAAAAAATTCACTTCACCAAAAGGCGCTCTTTCGGATGCCCACTCCTTCCTTACATTTTTTATTTCAAGCGCCACCCCCCCCCACACACACACACATCCAAAAAATAAACCTCTTCAATATTGTGCTCTTTTTTCCGGGGCGCTTTTTTCCGGGGCGCTTTTTTCCGGGTGCGCTTTTTTCTGGTGCGCTTTTTTCCGTGCGCTTTTTTCCGGTGCGCTTTTTTCCGCCCACCATTTCTGCTTATGACGATTCTATGTCTACCCTCAAATTTTGCTCGCGGCAGAGCAGTGCTTGTTCATTCATTTTGCAGCCTTCCTTTGAAACCTGACTCCAGTTACAGTATGAGAAGTGGCATCAGGCATGAGTATATCTATTTCACAGAGATGCTTGTAACTTGCATCTTTGCCTTGTAAACAAAAACAGAATTTCTATTCTCAATATTTAAAATCGTTAGGTACTGTTGAACTTGTAGGGACAGGGATCAGTTTAACATTCTCCAGCAGGGGATAAATAATATCCCTGACAGGTATCAATTAATGTTTCTCTAGCCAGGGATATTACATTCTTCAGCCAGGGACAATCCCCGTGATCCCCCTCCCCCGTCAATTCGCACCCTGAGTAGAAACTCTTAAAACATCTAATGAAGCTTTATTAAAGTTAGCTATAATAACTATCGCGCCGCAGCAAAATTCATAATAAATAAATATCTTAAAGTCTAAAGCTCCCGCCTTAAATAAAATCTTCAGACTAACTTTAAAACTTTTAGCATATATACAGAAACATACGGTATTTTACATAAAATTCACAGTACAGTGAAACGTCCATGAGTTGGACACCTGCGGTTCTAAGTGTCCATTTTATAGAGGGGCATTTCAATATTATGGACTCGTTCCATTCCCTAGGAAAGTGTTCAACTTTAGACAGGCTCCCAACTTGAGAGGCTCCACTGCATTATAATCTGTCAATTTGGGATTTAGAAAACTCCTCTTGTGTGAAAAGTTTATACCTTTTCTTTCTCTCTCTCTCTCTCTCTCTCTCTCTCTCTCTCTCTCTCTCCCTTTTATTTTATTTATTTTTTTTTTTTGGGGGGGGGGAGCGGCCCGCTTTGCAGAAACTTAAGCGTCATGCCACGCCATTGCTGTCGCTCAATTATTTTTTTAAAAATCTGACCAGCTTTGTATCAAACAGATAAAACTTTTATAAAATCTGTTACAAGACTAGCCTTGTCCCAAGTCCTAACAATAATTCCAGTTTAAACAATGCAGTTAAGAGGCATTGCCGGGGCAAATCAGGCAGGGCGTTCCCATCACCATCTCAGAATTTCATGATTTTCTTTTATTGTGTTGCCTTACCGAAGGAAAGAACAAATCTGAAATATTTTTGATTTTCCTCTTTTAGTTTTGGAGTTATGGGGTGTCAAAGTACCCCAGAGGAGCAACGTCGAATTCATTTTGGGCCATTTTTGCCACTTTATTGTCTCGACTGCGACTGGCTCAGAGGTGCTTCAGAGAATTTTTTCATTTTATCCTATAATATACCTTGCATATTAATATCTCAAATTGAAAATTCATTCGAAAATTGTCAGAGCCCCAAATTAGGGCCCGCCAAAATACCCCCAGTTTCATAAAAAATACAGTATTAAGAATGCTTTAAATCTTGGCTCTGACGCGATACAGAAAAACTTTTTGCACAGTACAGTTATATATCTCCCTATAAAGTGAATCCAATGTTAAAAATTTTTGAAGGTCCCCCAGGTCCCCCCGGTACGGGGCCCCAAAGAGGGTCCTTAGCGCTAATTTACGCAATTTCGAAGCATTGGTACAGCTGAAGCCGACTTCCCACAGGAGAACTATTGACATGGAGATGTAGTATCAACATAGTAGTTTGATATTATGAAAAAACATTTCTTGAAGGTACAACTGTTTCCAAGAAAAATCCCAAAAAGTACCTCCCTATTCGGGATATTCCAATGGCAGGCATGGGGGCATTTCGGCGTTACTTTTAGAAGTTTAATCGGCAGTGGCAATATTGAAAATTAACTTATTCTTCATATATCTCAAATATATCCTCCATATATCACAAATTGTTATTTTACAGGGGCACTCATAAGAATTACATTACGCTGTATGGGGATCTACACTATTCCTAGAAAGCTACACTATTCCTGAAGCTACCTTTCAACATGTAGCATAACTAGTTCTTTTACAGGGATACCCAAAAGAATTCCAGCACATGACGCTATATGGACATCTCTGTAACTACTGAACCGTTTCTAAAGATCTTTTCACTGAAAGCTACACATTCCTGAGTAATAAAGCCTAAAATTCATGCATGTGGCATAATTTACAGGAACACACAAAATGATTCTTAAACATTGTCGTAACTGTCTCCATTGGCGGATCCAGAGGGGGGGGGGCACAGGGGCACGTGCCCCCCAGACGAACTAAGTTTACACTATAGAATATTTATTTGCCAGGAGAGGTCAGCTCGCATCACTGAATGTGTCGCTTAGAGCTACATATACGTCCTTCCCGGAATTTCCCGCCACAATTTGGAACCTCATCAGAAGGTGGGGGACTTCTGAATATTGGCACCCTTCGGAAACTGCTAGCGACCTCCAAGAGGACTTTCGGAACCACGGATTTAACGTGGTACATGCACGTACACCGCATGCACACGGTGGTCTTTAGTGGTACGCCGGTATCGAACCCACAACCTTCCGGTTACGAGTCCAACGCCTTAACCACTGGGATACCACGGCCCACACTATAGAATATTGACGTATTTTGTAAATTCAAATGTTTCTGTGAAGAAAAGAAGTCAAAAATATTTTGTGCCCCCTCCATAACTTTTTTCTGGATCCGCCACTGACTGTCTCCATTCGCCACTCAAATTTATTCAAATTTTATTAAACTCCATTCAAATATTTGAACAGTGCAATTATATATCTTCCTATAAAGTGAATCCAATGTTAAAAATTTTTGAAGGCCCCCCGGTACATTTTTTGAGAGCATCCCAACCCAAATTGTAGGAAAGTTTATAGCAATAAAGATTTTCAGTAAAACATGCCAAATATCATGGATACCACCACATAAATTTTTAGCCTAAAATATAGCTACAATCGACTTTAAAGCAACAACTTGTCGTTATTCTACTGTTAAATAAAATATTAAGAGAAGGTACTGTACCTTAAAGCAAAGGACCCAACTCAAAAGATTTATATTGCCGCCCCACCGCTTACGTTCTCTTCTTTACTATCTCAGAGAAACGAGTACTTTATAACCTTATATATTTTCAAGATAGTTACACAACTTTAAAAATACAAGTAGATTTTTTTCCCAAATTTTGATTAAATTTTGTAAAAATTTACAATTTTACTTTTTCTTTTTCAAGATTTACACTTCATAATGCACCACATTAGGCGGTCAATCAACTTAAACTACAGGCGTCTAATTTTTTCAAAATTTTGAATAAATTTTCAGATTTTTTGAAAACTGAAATTTTTCTTTGAGCATCACGTAAAGATGACTCGAGTGATTGGAATGAAATTCTCTGCGATGACAGATACTGGCTGAAATTAAAATACAGACATCGATTTCTTTTTCAAAATTTTGATTACAGATTTTTTGCAATTTTGCTAAATGTTCTATTCACTCATCCCTTAAAAAACGCTACAAGAAATGAAATGACATTTAGTGAGAAGATAAGGGGTTAAAAACTTAAACAATCGGTTTTGAAAAGTTTCAAAATGTTGATAAATTTTATAATTTGGGAAATATTCCGATTTTATATTCTCCTTTCCCCCCTTCAATTTCCCCTTCAATGTGTTTACGAGGAGTCCTCTGCGGAATGTACGTTTCTACAAGGAGTCCTCTGTTGAATGTATGTGTTTAATGAGTCCTCTGTTGAATGTATGTGTTTACAACAATGATGATTAAAAAACAATATGCGTTTTTTTAATACTGAAATAAGTTTTTAAAAAAATAAAAAGTATGTTTGCCTTTAAGGCTTTCTAAAGTGTACTCTCTCTCTTAAAGAATATTCAAATGAAATAAAATTGTCCAAAATTGTAATTATTGGCTGAAATTAAAATGCAGACATCGAATTTTTTCAAAATTTTGATTGGAGATTTTGCGATTTTTTATTAATATTTTTATTCGTGCATCACTTAAAATTGACTGCAACAAATGAAATGACATTTCGTAAGATGATAAACTCCTACACAACTTAAACAACAGGGGTGCAATTTTTCTAAAATTCTGATTGAAATTTTGAAATTTTAGGAAAATTTAGGATTTTATATTATTACTGTTATTATTTTCGCCATATAAAGCGAACTTTTAGTGATCTATTAAATTGTTAACTGCAGTTTGGTCAAATTCATTAGACAAATTTCTGTAATTCATTGAAAATTTCAGTGAAAGATCTGTGAGACATATTAACCCATCAACGACGGGTATTTTAGCTAATTCATAATATATAGTGACAATGCCTTCTGTTTAAGGAAAGTATTTACGCAGAGTCCTCTGTTGAATGTCTGTGTTTACACAGAGTCCTCAGATGAATGTATGTGTTTACACACAGTCCTCAGTTGAATGTATGTATTTGAACAATGAAGATAAAAAAAAGCCTTTTTTCAGATTGGAATAAAAAATTTAAATAAAAATTATATTAGCTTTTGAGTTTTTGTAAATTGTACTTCCTCTCTTAGAGCATATTCAAATTTCATGTCAAGTTTTCAGTTTTAGGTATGGAAACATTCAAGAATTCAATGAACGCATTTAAATATGAACGAATTCAAACATTAAAAATTTATTTAACTAAATCTAAATATTAAAAAATAATTAAGTAAAATCATTTAGGCAAATAGCCTCTTAGTTCAACAGACAGATGTAAAATTTACGTAAATTTTGAAATGGTTGAAAGAAACCAGTTTTTCTCAGGGTTTTTTTTTTTCCCTGGAAAAATGGAAAAAATAGAGTTATTACAAATAAAATTATTCCTTGTAGTTATGTTTTCTAAAAATATATAAAGTAAACATTTTAAGAATTTATGCAATCTACTTTTTTCACTTAACATACACTGGTGTGCAAAAATTAAGGACGAAGTCGAAAAATTAGCATATCAGCTGAACGAAGAGGCAGAGCGGACAGAAAAACCAATCAGGAGATTAAGTAAGGTGATGTACGGTAGCACATGCGCAGATATGCATGTAGACGTAATGGGGGAGTGTCTGAGTAGTATGAAGCATGTTGTCGGTGTAAGATCAGTATATCTGGCAAAGACATTGCACGCCGTATAGCAGTTAAAATCACACCGAGTTGCTGCCTCAGCGAGAAATGGCGAATAATCAATCTGTTAGACGACATCTGGATGCTTTTACCCGAGGTCGAATCATTGGGAAGTTGGAGGAAGGCCGCAGTGTGACAAGTGTGGCTGCAGAGTTCGGAATTGCTCCAAGCATCGTTTCACGACTTTGGAGACAATTTCAAACTACAGGAACAGCTATCCGGGGGTTTAGTAGTGGTCGTCCACGAGGAACCACACCCGCAGATGACCGGTATATTGCCTTACAGGCCAGAAGAAACAGGCGGCAGACAGCGGGAGAAATCGCTAGACACACGACACAGGCGACTGGACGACCGATATCGCGTTTTACCGTGGCCAGAAGACTGCACGGTGGTGGTCTGTTTGCACGACGCCCTGTACGGTGTGTACCTCTAACGCCTGCCCATCGGAGAAGGCGTTCTCTGTGGTGCCGGGAACACCGGAATTGGAGAGACAATGAATGGGGACGAGTACTCTTTACAGATGAGAGCAGATTGAGTAGCGATTCTCATCGCATACTCATCTGGAGAGAGCGGGGAAGCTGCAATCATTCCTCGAACATCATTGAAAGGGACAGGTATGGAGGTGGCGGTGTTCTCGTTTGGGGAGGCATCATGCTTGCTAGTCGTACAGACCTTCACATCTTCGACGCAGGTTCAGTCAACGGGACCCGTTATTGTAACGAGATTCTTCCTCCATATGTGCGTCTTTTTAGAGGCGCTATGGGTCCGCAGTTCCTTTTCATGGATGACAATGCACCATGTCATCGCACAGTAGCTGCCGAACAGCTCTTAGAGAATGAGGATATTTAACGTATGGATTGGCCGGCACGATCTCCGGATCTCAATCCCATCGAGCATGTATGGGATGTTCTAGGCAGACGCTTGGCAGCTCGTACCTTACCACCAGTAACGATTCCGGAGCTTCGATTGGCGCTGCAAGACGAATGGGCAGCAATGCCTCAACAACTCATTGACACCCTCATTCTCAGCATGGGCAGACGCTGTGAAACCTGCCTAGCAGTCAGGGGAGATCATATCCCCTATTAAAGACCGGATGTTTCTTGCTGGACACCCATCACAGGGATGTTTCGGCCTTCAGTCGCATTGCGCTCCATGCTACTTTTTCAATAAAGCTTCTTTTATCCCTCTGATTTCTCTTTTAGTAAGTGTTGCTTACATTACTCATGTCCTTACGTATTGGGGATCTTACGGTATTAAATGTGTTGATTTGGAAAGCTCTTGTACAAAGTTATATTGAAAAAACCGTCTCGTCCTTAATTTTTGCACACCAGTGTAGATATACTGTTCTAAAATTAGACTATCTGTCTTAGAATTGCCAGTAGCTTTCCTCGTTCAAAACATCATTAGTCTTGTTTGTATTTGTGTATTTTACGGTACCGATGCACTGGGACGTTATGCCTTTATCGAATGTGCGTGTTTATGAAATGCATGTGTTTATGAAGTTCTCTATTGAATGTGTGTGCGTTTATGAAGTCCTGTGTCGATTGTATTTATGAAGTCCTCTATGGAATGTGTGTGTTGCATGTTTATGAAGTCCTGTATCGAATGTGTGTGTTTATGAAGTCCTCTATTGAATATGTGTGTTGTGCGTTTATGAAGTCCTCTATTGAATGTGTGTGTTTTTGAAGTCCTCTATTCAGTCTTTTTCAACATCACAGATGCATTTGAGATTTAATATTTAAATTAGTTTAATGAATTTAGTTATACTGAATACAGTGATATCATGAATATTAGTTAATTTAATAATGAATACATATAAAAGATTAACAGGTAATGTGTTAAATGCATAGTAATTTATTTGTTCTGTATGATCCGCAGCAAAGTTCAGTCTTTTTAGCTGTTTCATGCTTTCATGCCTGTCTATATTGAATGTGTGTGTTGCGTGTTTATGAAGTCCTGTGTCGAATGCGTGTGTTTATGAAGTCCTCTATTGAATGTGTGTGTTTATGAAGTCCTCTATTGAATGTGTGTGTTTTTGAAGTCATCTAATAAATGTGTGTGTTTATGAAGTCCTCTATATAATGTGTGTGATTTTAAAGTCATCTACTAAATGTGTGTGTTGTGTGTTTATGAAGTCCTCTATTTAATGTGTGTGTTTATGAAGTCCTCTATTGAATGTGTGTGTTTATGAAGTCCTCTATTGAATGTGTGTGTTTTTGAAGTCCTCTAATGAATGTGTGTGTTTTTGAAGTCCTCTAATGAATGTGTGTGTTGTGTGTTTATGAAGTCCTCTATTGAATGTGTGTGTTTATGAACTCCTCTGTTGAATGTGTGTGCGTATGAAGTCCTCTATTGAATGTGTGTGTATATGAAGTCCTCTGTTGAATGTGTGTGCTTATGAAGTCCTCTATTGAATGTGTGTGTATATGAAGTCCTCTGTTGAATGTGTGTGCTTATGAAGTCCTTTGTTGAATGTGTGCGTTTACGTAATTCTCTATTGAATGTATGCGTTTCCGAAACTGGGCCAACGATTTTTTCTGAGGGGCTCTAAGTATCTGATCCTTCATGTACATAAGGTGGGAAAGAAAGGTCTGATTAAGACACTCGGGGACCTCAGTCCTATTTCTTTTTTCTACTTCAGAAATACAGCAATTTCTACTTCAAACACTTTTTTGTTGTACACTAATTGTTTTGCAGCTGAGGAAGGGCAGAATATCTGTTCTACCCGAAACGTCTACTGCGTACGCATTATATTTGCTGTGTGTTCTTAACAAAGTTTTGTTAGCTCAAATTTAAGTATTCTTTGGGGTATTTTTTACTTAAGCCCTTATTTTTTCGTTTCATCTGCTGCAATATCTTAGAGGAATGAAAAGAGGTATGAACGGAACTTAGCGTTGAGCATTTTTTCTTACTTTTTTATTCAAAATATATTATGTGGTTAGTTTGCTTATTATAAAAATCTTTAAAACCTGAAAATTACGAACGCGAGAATTAGTGCGATCACTCTTTTCGCCAGTGCTTTACGCTGACCCTATTATAAATACCTAATTTGTCTCTACAAATCCTTTTTGAACTAATGTGTTTAAGAGTGCTCTTCTTAAATGCAGAAGTGTAGCAAGGCCGCGTTTTTTTATGGGGGGGGGGAAGGGGGCATATACACTATTTAAATGCAAAATATTTTTAAAAGGAATTTTAGAAATCAATTATTTTCAAAACAAATTTGGCAGGTTGGCACATGAACCTTTTAAGTGTAAAAATAGCGAAGTTTCTTCATTTCTGAAAGGAAGTTTTAAAAATGAATTATTTTCGTGGGTAGGGGGGCACGAGCCCAATAACACTCTTCCCCCACCGACGGCACCTTCATGTGTGATTGAAAACATATATGAAGATCTCATTTAAGTTAGTTCATACTGAAGTACTCAGTTGACTGTGTGTGTTTTCAAGTCCACGCCCAAATCCGCGGATGATTGAGTGTACATCACACAGTGTGTATCAAAAGTCCTTTCTTGTAAGTATTTTCAAAAAAAATAAATAAAATAAAAATTTTATTTCAAAATGATGTTTTACTTTCCGCTAGAACACGTTCCCCCCCATTTTTTAATTTATATTGTTTATGAAGACCTCATTTAAATGTGGATATTTAATGGTCCTCAGTTGACTGTGTGTTTTTTCAAGGCCACGCCCAAGTCCACGGTTGATTGTCCATAAGAAGACTTGTATAACACACAGTGTGTATCACAAGTCCTCGTTTGCAGGCATTTGCAAAAAAAAATTAAAATTTAAAAAATTAGTTTCAAAATTATGTTTTACTATCCGCTAGAACACATTCGCCACCATTTTTTAATTTTTATTGTTATATTTTAAGAAGTCCTCGGTTTGATTGTAAAAATATGCAGTCCTCGATTTCCACAAAAGGAGAGACTGTGTTTGTGTGTGTGTGAACACGATAGCTCCAAAACGGGGCATTCGATTGAGCTCAAAGTGGGTAAATATGTTATAAACCACTGTCGCAAGACCGGTATTGATTTTGATGTGTATAGGACTTATATTTTTCTACAGGGCTACGACAAAGATTTCTTTTACATTATGGTCTATGGGGGGAAATTCTCTAAAGTGGGCTAGCTTTTAAGCGGCGGATTCTATTGATCTTCAATTTGGTATATCCCAGACAGCACAGCAAACTTGTATCAAACTTGCAGTAAGCTTCATTTATCAAGACAATAAACTTGAATTAAACTTGAAAATTTCAAGCGTGTAAGCTTAATGCAAGCTTGAATCAAGTGTTCAAGTTTACACTTGCCCAACTTGCATTAAGCTTCACATAGCAAGCTTAATTTCAAGCTGAAAGAATTTTCCAAATACACGGGGCGCCCGTCGGCGAACTCGCCCCACATATTTTTTTTTTCCACGCATTTTCCCCTCTACGCTGAAATTTCAAGTTATTTTAATCTGTTTCCATCAAGCGTCCGCAGCTGGGATCGAACTCGGGACCTAATGTTTGGGGAGCCAGCGTCCTAACCACTCAGCCAACCTGACTTGGGCTGATATGACTAAGTTTGAAGTGGCTGTTATGGTTATCACGCCGTTTTCTTGCGAGATTGACCAGTGGCCGATGCCGATTTGTTTCTTTTATTTTTCCATGGGATGAATCAAAATTAAAATAATGCTATATGTGATTTATAGACTCTTCTAATAGGGAAATAAGCATAATATAAACTTAAAAGCAGCACCCGTTTTAAAACTTTCAATATCGCGACACTCATCCCAGACAGCACAGCAAACTTGCATCAAACTTGCAGCAAGCTTGATTTATCAAGTCAATAAGCTTGAATTAAGCTTGAAAATTTCAAGCGCGGAAGCTTAATACAAGCTTGAATCAAGTGTTCTAGTTTACACTTGCCCAGCTTGCATTAAGCTTGACATTTCAAGCTTAAAAAATTTTACTAAATACACGGGGCGCCGGACTCGCCCCACATATTTTACTTTGCCACGCATTTCCCCCCCTCTGCGTTGAAATTTCAATTTAATTTAATCTGTTTCCATCAAGTGTTCCTGGCTAGAATAAAACCCGGGATCTTTCGGTTGGGAGTCGAGCGCGCTATCCGTTCAGCTACTAAGCTTCACGCAGCTATGACTAAGGTGACTTATCACGCCGTTTTCTCGCCAGATTGATAAGTGGGCGATGTGCTATTTGTTTCTTTTATTTTTAAATGGGATGTATCAAAATTAAAATAATGTTATGTGTGATTTAGAGACTCTACTAATAGGGAAATAAACATAATATAAACTTAAGAGCAGCACACGTTTTAAAACTTTCAGTACCGCAACACTCATGAGCAATACTGCTATCGAAAATTGAGACAAACGACTGATCTTGAAATCAATTTCGTAGTATAATTGTATTTTATTTTGAAGAATTTCCATATTTGGAAATATAGAATGGGTTTACTTACTTAACACAAATTTTGTGTTACGTAATCTGAAATCAAAGAAACAGATAGTTAAACGTTACTTCGAAATGCTATATCACAGTTCCTAACATAACATGTATGGAATACAAACACTTTAGTCATTTTTGTAAATATTTCTTATAATAACAAATAATTGAAAAATTTTGCTATTTTTTAACGCTAAAAATTCTCTTTACAAATGTGGTTAGTTATTTTCCTACACATTTGTATGCTATATCGATATAGAGCATTTCGAAGAATTAAAAATAAGTTTAAATTAATTTATACAAATGTAAATTTGAATTATTTTCATTTTTCATACTTTATAATTAAAAAAATTATTTAACTTCTGAATTTTTTTTTATCCTTTGTAATTTTATTTTAAAACTGCAAAAGTGTAAGATGTAAGATTTTTGGGCCCTAAAATCTGTAGGCCCTGGGCAGTTGCCCCGTTTGCCCTGCCGGTAATATGCCACTGGTAATAAAATAAAACACATCTTGTACGAACTTTCAGAAAATTTGAGGAACTCTAGACAATTAATGTCCATTCTCTTTCACAGATGGCGCCATCACTGCGAACTTTGAAAGCTAAAATCAATTGCTTGATCAAGTATTAATACAAGCTAAAGTCAAGTTTGTATTAATACGTCAAATTCAAGGAAATGTCAAGCTTGATTTAAGCTTATGTGCTGTCTGGGATGTTGGGCAATATTGGTCTAAATCGAGACAAACGACTGATTTTGAAATCAATTTCGTAATATAATTGTATTTTATTTTGAAGAATTTCAATATTTGGATATATAGAATCTTTTTTTTTTTAATTCTATGGTCAAGTACATTTATGACTGATTATAAATTATTTGTTATGTGGATGTGGCTTTTCGAATCAAGCAGTAATCAAGTTGTATTCAAACTTGACAGTTCAAATAACTTCTCTGAGCTTGCTGCAAGCTTAAAATGAATTGAACTGTCAAGTTCAAGCTTGTATTAATACGTCAAATTCAAAGAAATGTCAAGCTTGAGTTAAGCTTATGTGCTGTCTGGGATATGTTTGAATTATTCATCTATTAAAATTTATTTAAACGCTTGGTAATGATCTTAATGGTAAGTGTTCGGAAAGTTGAGTAGAGTCACTCCAGATTTTTATTATTTTTGTTTAATGTTAAAAATGTATAAATATAAATAAATAATAATAATAAAACTGACATTGTCAAAAGTTTTTAAATTAATATTTTTCGAAATGATGTGCAAAATTTATAGATGGAGAAATATCATAGTTTAATATGATGTGTTAATTTTTAATAGAAGTGCTTAGCTTAAAATTTATAGCAATCGATTTTCACAGCTAAAAAACTGCATGTTTTATGCTAATAAATATTCTTAAATGCTACATTAAATGTAGCTTTATTTTCAAAATTATTACTCAAACCACAGATAGCTAGGTTACAATGTAAATCCCACTATTTAGTTACTCTGATCCCTGACTCACTGATTCTGGAACAATTTCGGTTCAAGCACTCCAAGATAAAGCATTTACCATAATTATTACTCCAAAAAGATTAAAAAGTTGAGCACAAAAAGCGTAAAAAATCTACACTGTTTGTATGATCTTCTTGAAATTTTCATATGTATAAAAATAAACAAAAAATCTGCGATACTTTAAAAATCTGAAAATTCACCCGTTCCCCAATCTACAAGCGATTTTCTGCTATTTTCAGCTGTATTTTATTTTCGAAATTTTAAATTAAGTCAATAATTTGCGAGACAAAATTAAGAGTCGCAAGTAATAACGACGTCATACTGAAGTCACTATTATATCAAGCTTTGAAGGGAAAGTTCCGATTGCAGTTCGTTTAAAATAGTTTTTCTAGATTACCCTGTTTGACTTATTTCACAAATAAAATGATTTAATCATAAAACATTGATACAAGAAGGGATGTTCCCAGCGAAACGGAATCTTTCGAATGCGACAAGTTTTCGCACGTTGTTAAATAAATATGAAATTCCAATTTCGGTATGTCTCTAATCTAAAAAAAAAGTAACGGCCGCTGTCAAAGCTTGTTGGGATATCTCCTCCTAAACCGTGGGGATTTGAGTTTCGACTAAGGTGACCACAGATTCCGAGTAACCAGATAAGCTGACTTAAATTTCGAAAATCAAATTATTTTAGAAGATATTAATAAAAAACTGAAAAAAATAAACATAATGGTTGCCAGATTTGGCATAAAATCATTCATTCCTTTGCAACAAAGCATTTCCAAGTATGTAGAATCGCGTGAAATTCACGAACATGATGTAGAATTACACCCATTTTACGCGATATTAAAAAGTATATGCAATAAATAACTCAAAGTGTGTTACACAAAGTTGACAATTTTCAAATAGTAAGTTCGCTTAGACAACAGAAGTTTAGAATTAGCGACTATTCGTTTTTCCAAAACAGAATAACTCATTGTAACTGATTTTAAAAGCACCATCTTGGCATTAGGAATGATCTGGCAAAATAGTATCTTTCCAAGGAAGGTGAATCTAAGCTTCGAGTTCCAGAATGCTGGAACCCAGTATCTTGAAAATGAAAAATAATTAAAGTGCAGATTATTTTAAAGGCGGTTCGGTCTATCTGGAGTATTTGCGACCAGTAGACATATTTGGTGGCGTTAACTATGCCTATTTGCCAGCGCGGCGAGATGATATAATTCGTGGTGCTAAATACGCCAATCTGCAAAGGATAATGTATATGAAAATATGGATAACGGTTTTCCGGGAACCTTAAATGAGCAGTAATTATAGGTTGTGAGCATGTGTAAATTGCCAAATAATGAAAAGTCGCCATTGGTGGCTAGCTATCCTAGCTGTTCCGTAGTTTTTATCAAAGAAAATGTGTGAAGTACTGTTTTCTTAGAGCTCATTATTAACTATACATATCCGCAAGTCGCCAAATAATGAAAAATCGCCATGGAGTGGCAAATACGCAAGGTGTACAATAGGTTTTACAATTAAAAATACAGCTGAAACAGATGTTCTGATTTTATTACTCTTTAACTCCTAATTAATATAACTTTTGAATGGCAACATTAAATATCATTGTGTTTCTGAGGAGTGCAAATAATTTTTCCAGTGATTATACGCGGAGTCCGCACTCCCGGTGGAGTATAGCTCAGGACCCGTAGAACACGGATTCCTAATAACAAAA
>JAWZYV010019003.1:0-25531 GCA_038373885.1 Cheiracanthium punctorium
GAATGTGAAAGTGGAAAAAAGAATAATTTTAAACATAAGCCTAACAGCCTGGAATTCTTATCCACTCTGGATGACTCGCCAATAGGGTTACCAGGTGAAATACAGCAACCTTACTCGCCTAAAGCTCTCCCAACAATATCAAATAACTAAAAGCAAAATTTTTGGTGTGTTAAGATTGATACTAAAAATTATATATAAGTTACTTCAGTTATCATTGACCCACGTTTGCAATTGCAAGGAAAGATCAGGAAACCCTCCTACTTCCAGTCGATGAAATGAATGTAAAGGAAGAATAAAAGAAAAAGGGGTGAGAGATAAAACAGTCAATTAATATCGTTTTAATACGGCAATAATGAAACTAAAAAATTAGGGGGTCTCCCCCTGGCGAGGCTCGAACGGCAGAGTTATATGTATATATATATATATATATATATATATATATATATATATATCGTGGGTGCACCCCCTGGAAATGATCCTGCCGGCACCCTTGTCTACACCCCCCCCTCCCTTCCCCATAGATATAATCAAAGAATTCTACACCTAGAAGCGAAAAGCCTACCTGGCTGGTGTGCCAAAGATGATGCAGAAAAGGGGAGGGATTTTTACAGTGGGTGTTAACTTGAAACCGGAAGCCAACCTGTCAAACTTTACCTCCCGTGCAAAAGGTCGTTTATCAACGACAAGCTTAATTGGCATGCATTTCTTCGCTGTTTTTACGAACGGCGTTACAAAGTAAATATACTTGAAACTAATTCTGCTATTAGTGAATTTAATCAGATGGTTTATTATAAAATCGACGATTGAAATTAAATGTATTCTCACTTTTAAAGATGCGCGTGGAAAATGGGAAAATAAAGGATAAATGTGCTGCCTTTATTTATAATTTAATTACTGAATTAAAAAAAAGAGAATGTTTGGTGAAAAAGTAAAATCATTTAAAATATTCTAAAACTTATTTATTGCAAAATTGCGACGCTTTGTCTAACGTAAAAGAAAAATTAATTAAAAATGATATTTTACTATCTACCTTTTAATTTAGACTAATGCCTTAATAATTATAGTTGAAAACTTGAACTACTCCCTTTGTTGTGTAAAAATAGTAGTACAATATATTTTTGGCAGTACAATAATGCACTTTTGGCTTTTCTCTCTTCGTTCCTTTTACGAAAAATAGAGGAACTACCGTGCTTACTTGCATAATAGTCGCACCCCCGTTTTGAAACAGAAAAAATCGTCAAAATTAACATAACCCCACATAAAAGTCGCAATCATGTATTTGACCTTCATTTATGTCTATAAAAATATTACTGTAAAAAGAAAAATGACGGATCTAGAAACATAATCTGGAGATAATCTGGAAACATTTGGTAAATTAATAATTTTATGATAATACAAGTAATGCTTTAGCATTAGAGTGTACAATATAATGTTGTAGATTTCCCCGTTTAATATCCGCACCTATACTTTCACCATGAAAAATTGGGAAGAAAAAAGTTGCGACTATTATGCCAGTAAACGCGGTAACTGGCATAGATGTATAATAATCGATAAATAATATTCCTTCATCAGATGTTGGTTGATCATGTCCTTAAATAGGGCGGTTTTCTTAGAACCTACGTTCTATTACCTTTTCAATGAGTTTGACAATTTGTGCAAGTGTCCAACTTTCAGAGGTTTCACTTTATAAAAAAAATTACGGCCTTTACTAACTTCCCAGTAAAGGCCGTTTCTCAGACCTTTATAGCAAAGGACCTTTTTAAGGTTTTTAAAGGCAGGAAACTTGGAGTATGTGTCTAGGGTCTCTCAAATTGACAGATTAAATGTTATCTCTAAATGTAACTACTTACATCCATAATTAATTGAGTTATTTTTTCTCACAACCGTTCCGTACTAAATCTAAGATTATTCCGTGTGCACCTTACAAGTAAACTTTTTCGAAAGAAACATGTACTTCATTATTTAACTGCTGGCGAAAAAAAACTGTTAGAGCCTGTTGTTTTGTCTGAATTCATAAGAAATCGGAAGAGCTTTGGTCTAAGAGGGCTAAAATCAGTTGCACATGCTATGCTTTATTTTCCCTGCTTTTAAAAACATGTGGAGTTACTATAGACACTTAGTTGAAAGATAACCTTTTTCGTTTCCTTTCAACTGCTTTGTCAACTCCAAGACAGTAATAAATAAAGCAGTTTGAAATCTTTGTGCTACAAGGCCCAAGTAAGTAAAAATGTCTGTTCCATGCTCACCATCCTTTTCTTCGAACACAAAGGATATAATACACCATATGGATATAATACACCATAGATACGTGGAACCTGTACTAGAGAGTGTGCGGAACATAGGGACGAGGAATCGGGACCCGTGTCTAGCTATTGGGTGAAATCACTGGCCCTCTCGTTTCCCTTCTAAGAGAGGAGGAGTTTTGAAAGTGATGGATGATCCGGACGGAACGAGATGGGGGGAGATGGTCTATGGTTTTAATTGATCTGTTTCCATAGGATAAATTCGTATGGGAAAAAAAAGATTGGATTTTCGTTGTATTTGTTAAGCAAATAAGAGCTACACTTTTTTATTCCTTCTCAAGACTCAATTTTTGTTCTATCTTTTTATTTATTTATTTTTTAATTTTCATGATTTTTAAAATTATTGCTCATTTTATTTATAAGTTTGACGAAAATTTCCATTGAATAACACACTAAATGCCATATGGAGTTCTTTTAACTGCTCCGAAACGTGAAAGCTTTGTGTTCGAAGAAAAGGATGGTGAGCATGGAACAGACATTTTTACTTACTTGGGCCTTGTAGCACAAAGATTTCAAACTGCTTTATTTATTACTGTCTTGGAGTTGACAAAGCAGTTGAAAGGAAACGAAAAAGGTTATCTTTCAACTAAGTGTCTATAGTAACTCCACATGTTTTTAAAAGCAGGGAAAATAAAGCATAGCATGTGCAACTGATTTTAGCCCTCTTAGACCAAAGCTCTTCCGATTTCTTATGAATTCAGACAAAACAACAGGCTCTAACAGTTTTTTTTCGCCAGCAGTTAAATAATGAAGTACATGTTTCTTTCGAAAAAGTTTACTTGTAAGGTGCACACGGAATAATCTTAGATTTAGTACGGAACGGTTGTGAGAAAAAATAACTCAATTAATTATGAATGTAAGTAGTTACATTTAGAGATAACATTTAATCTGTCAATTTGAGAGACCCTAGACACATACTCCAAGTTTCCTGCCTTTAAAAACCTTAAAAAGGTCCTTTGCTATAAAGGTCTGAGAAACGGCCTTTACTGGGAAGTTAGTAAAGGCCGTAATTTTTTTTATAAAGTGAAACCTCTGAAAGTTGGACACTTGCACAAATTGTCAAACTCATTGAAAAGGTAATAGAACGTAGGTTCTAAGAAAACCGCCCTATTTAAGGACATGATCAACCAACATCTGATGAAGGAATATTATTTATCGATTATTATACATCTATGCCAGTTACCGCGTTTACTGGCATAATAGTCGCAACTTTTTTCTTCCCAATTTTTCATGGTGAAAGTATAGGTGCGGATATTAAACGGGGAAATCTACAACATTATATTGTACACTCTAATGCTAAAGCATTACTTGTATTATCATAAAATTATTAATTTACCAAATGTTTCCAGATTATCTCCAGATTATGTTTCTAGATCCGTCATTTTTCTTTTTACAGTAATATTTTTATAGACATAAATGAAGGTCAAATACATGATTGCGACTTTTATGTGGGGTTATGTTAATTTTGACGATTTTTTCTGTTTCAAAACGGGGGTGCGACTATTATGCAAGTAAGCACGGTAGTTCCTCTATTTTTCGTAAAAGGAACGAAGAGAGAAAAGCCAAAAGTGCATTATTGTACTGCCAAAAATATATTGTACTACTATTTTTACACAACAAAGGGAGTAGTTCAAGTTTTCAACTATAATTATTAAGGCATTAGTCTAAATTAAAAGGTAGATAGTAAAATATCATTTTTAATTAATTTTTCTTTTACGTTAGACAAAGCGTCGCAATTTTGCAATAAATAAGTTTTAGAATATTTTAAATGATTTTACTTTTTCACCAAACATTCTCTTTTTTTTAATTCAGTAATTAAATTATAAATAAAGGCAGCACATTTATCCTTTATTTTCCCATTTTCCACGCGCATCTTTAAAAGTGAGAATACATTTAATTTCAATCGTCGATTTTATAATAAACCATCTGATTAAATTCACTAATAGCAGAATTAGTTTCAAGTATATTTACTTTGTAACGCCGTTCGTAAAAACAGCGAAGAAATGCATGCCAATTAAGCTTGTCGTTGATAAACGACCTTTTGCACGGGAGGTAAAGTTTGACAGGTTGGCTTCCGGTTTCAAGTTAACACCCACTGTAAAAATCCCTCCCCTTTTCTGCATCATCTTTGGCACACCAGCCAGGTAGGCTTTTCGCTTCTAGGTGTAGAATTCTTTGCCCTTCCCTTGAAGGATGTCTGCATACGCCACTGGTTATAAGAGAGTTGTAATTATAATCTAGGTCACTATAGAGTTCAGCAGTATTTGTAACCCCAGCCCCCCCCTAAACCAAAATCCTGGGTGCGCCACTGGTTTATTTGTATGCTTAAGCGTGTTCATTAGGGTGGAGGGTCATTCCATTTTAATCTCAATCTTCAGACTAATTTTTTTTTTTCTTTACAAAACATTAAAAGTGACTTATCTGTTTATTTGTTACATATTCTAGTACTAGAATTTGGCAACAGTTTTTTAAAAATTTTGTGGAATTTTATTTTAAAAACAAAATAGCACATTTAGTCATTACCTACTTGTTTTTTATTTTGTTACTATAGTCACACACCTTTTAAGATTAAAGTATTAATTTATCATAAAAAATACAAATATATTTTAAAAACTGTGGAATATTCTTAAAATTTATTGTTTATATATAAGAAATTAATCTTTAAATATTGACTGTACCTTTTCAAGTTTTAGAGGAATTTAGTATTAAGCAGGGGTGCAGAAAATGTTTAGGGTGCAATATTTCCCCAGAACACGTTTTGTCCAAAAGTTCCCCAAAACCGAAGCATATTTTCATTCCAGTTTAAGCAAATATCTATCTCTAGATTCTTTTAATAACAATTGTATCTCTCAAAATTTTTTTCCTTTTTCTCTTCTTTAAATACTAGAGGCCAAAGCCCCTAGACTTACTACGCTCGTTTTTCGTATGAGGCATTCGGGCCCCTAATAAGGCTTATTCATAAAAAAGGCATATTTGACAAAACCCAAAGATTGGATCTGATAGAAGGTTCTTGCATGTTCCTTGGGACAACTTCACGCTATTTTATATTGTGTAAAATCTATGGAACACCTTGCATATTTGCCATCAATGGCGATTTTTCATAATTTGGCAACTTACGTATAGTTAATATTTATTTCTAAGAAAAAGAAAACAATACTGTGGTGAAGTGAAACAGCAGTAAAATATAATTTTGAGACGGTTCCCATGGGAAGACCACACAAGTGGACCGTAAATTAGAAGAGGCGCCAGGCAATGGACAGTCTGGACACTATAGCACAATGAACTGTCAACGTTAAAATATTTATGGCCGAAAATATTTATGGCCGAAAATGATATGCAAATTTGGCGGGATATATTTCCGAATGATCCACCTACATGTCTGGGATTCGACGAGAGGATGCATTAATTCCCCGAGACGAACAAATCAGAAACTCCAGCCAATGATGTAAGAGGGGGTAAGAAAAGAGGAATCAACCCCGTGGGAGAAGAAAAAAAGACGACAGAACGAGTGTGCTAGAGAAAAGAAGCAGAGCAGAGTTTGAAAAAGGTGTGAACGGACTTAAAAAATCAGTGTGTGCTTCGAATCAATATGATCAAGTTGTGTTCAAAAGAAACATGGAATCAGAGGCCAGATGATGGCTTAAGAGAAAGACAGCGGTTACAAGAGGGCACGCGTCGATCGTGTCTTGTGTAAAGACGGCTACCTCATCAGAATGGTGAATATTAACAGTAATCTATTTATTATTTGCGTCTCAAAACTTTTGTGGATACCCCTTATCCTCCAAAACCACATCTCCCCCAGACATGTTTAAGTTTAAAATTATGTCAATATCGTCTGTTAATTAATATTAATGGAATGACTAAGAATAAATGGTATTTGGTTGCAATTCATAGAGTCTTTAGTTTTTTTAGTGTTTTGGTGTATGTCAATCATTTTTCAATTTTTTCAGCGTAATACTAGGAGTACTTGCCAGGCAGGTTATGCGCGGCATAATACCACTATACGATCATCTTAGGCTTTAGTTTTCCTCAAATTTTAACCACTGCTGCAACAAACCACCACATAATGGTGCCGTAGAAAAAAGGCAATTTTATGTACTCCTAGTAACTCAAATGATAGTTAAATTAATGATAATAATAATAATAAATATATATAGTAGATTTTTCAAAAATAAAACAAAGTCTGGGAGAGAAATTATGCATCATAATAACGAAGTTACTATCTTGTTTCTCAGTTTCAACAAAAAAAAAAAAAAAAAAACATGCATTGACATTCTTTGAATATTTTATTTGTAATTTGTAAGTGTTAATATACTGCTGCAAAAAAAAAAAAATATATATATATATATATACGAAAGAACTTTGATTTTAAAGGTGACAAAGAAGGTATTTTTGTTAAAACAATTAATTTCTCTAATAGAAAGAATGTTGTGAATAAGATAGTTTGTAGTCATTACAACGTATTGACATATAGAAAAATTAAATTAAATAAAATTAAGTAAATAAATAAAATAAATAAATAAATATTTTATTGATGGAATATTATGCAACAATCAGTAGAACTGAACAATTGAATTAATACTTGCTTAATATGTATGTATTCATGTACAATATTTTTCATTTATGTGTATGTTGAAAGTGTCAAAGTGCATTTTGTATATGTATAAGGTAACGGAACATATAGTGTTAAAATAGGTAAAATAGTATCTGTAAATATTTAAAGTAAAAAAAAAAAAAATTGGGTCGTCCCAGAGTTAGACAGGAGTCGCCAGAGTCTCTTAGGAATCGAAATACCCAAAGTTCGGCACAAAGCCAGCATAACAAAACGCCAGACACGGGACTAATCCCTCTATTGCCCCGATATTCGGCCGATAGTCTCGAGAACCCAAAGCAATTTTTCAGCGAATTTGAAAACGTAGCTGCTCTCACCGATTGGTCAAATGAGCAGAAAGGCATAATTTTAAAGACATGCCTCAAAGGTAAGGCAAAAGCATTTATACTAGGCCTAAAAGAGACGAAAGACGGAAACAATTACGAATACCTGAAAAAAGCGATTCTCCAAAGATTTAGGGAAATAAAATCAGCTTCGGAAGTTCACGCGGAATTTAATGCAATTAGGCAAACCCCGAAAACATCGATTATACAACTAAGGGACATAATCTCTGAAAAGACTGAAGCATTTTTAGGGATCGATAAGCCGTCAGAGGAAACAGATAAAATAAAGAACCACATCATGCTCGCGAAATTCACGGAAGCGGTACGTCCGGAAATTAGAAGAGAAATTTTAAAAGAAAACGTAAAACACTTTGACGAGGCGGTTGAGTTGGCAATCAGACTGGAGAGAATTTTTAATGAAGAAGAAGACATAAACAATATTGACGTACAAAAATCAGACGTTACTGGTCTATTGAAGGACTTAGAAATCGCGCAGTTAAAAGATAAAATAAAACAGTTTGAGGATAAAATTCAGGCACTCGAGATTTCTCAAGTGAATGAAAAATCCAATCCATTGAAATCATGCTCTTTTTGTAAAAAACAAAATCACACAGACACAGACTGCTGGTTCAATCCCCGAAATAGAAGACAACCAGTTAATCAACATAATAGTAGTTATAAACAAGTTGCAATTATCTGCCAAATATGCGGAAAGTCGAACCACTCCGCTCAGACATGCTGGGAAAGAATTCCCGCGGACGGTCGACAGCAACCAAATGTCCGCAGAACGAACAACAATGGAAACAGGAACTATAAGAATTTAAACTCATACAGGGGTCCCAGAGGCAACAGATAAATAATAATCAGAGGTTGGGACCCCATAGAACGAAACTCGAGGCTACCAAAGTAAATATTGACCATAAAAACAAGAATAAAAATCAAATGATAGAGGCACAAAATAGTACGAAAGAAATAAATGATAATAAACGCAAACAACAAGAGAACCATAGGTATATAATGTCGGTGAGTGACAACGAGCAAAATGTAATTAAATTACCACTAGTAACGCTTAACATTGGGGATGAAGAATATGCTGCACTCATTGATTCAGGAGCAGGAATTAGTTTAATAAATAACGAAATATTTGAAGGAATAAAAAGTAAAATAAAAATAAACTTTATTTCCAGACAGGTAACAATAAAATCTGTGACACAACAAACTGTACCTTTTCTAAAAGCCGTGAAGTTTTCATTTAAAATAGGGCATAAAAAATGTAATAACACCTTTTTCGTGGCAAACTTCAAAATGAACCCACAATACCCAATCATACTAGGTTACGACTTCATGATTAATAATAAAGTAATTTTAAATACGAAACAAAATAGCATAACAATAAATAATGAAGAAATTCCAATTAATAAATCAGAGACCAAAAATACGGAGCTAAGGGAAGAAAATGATAAGACGGAGGAGATTAATAATTGCATTCGAATAGCACGGAAAGTACTGATTCCGCCCGCGGACACAAAAATAGTAAATTTAAAAACAGATCGACCTATTGAAAAGCAACAAAATGAAAGCAACATTCAAGTGATACCCAAATTCCAAAAGGAACAGATATGCATCATCCAACAAAAAACAGATAAGTCGTTACAAATGATTTTCGAAAATAACACCAACACCACGAAACATTTACAAAAAAACATGAAAGTCGCGAAAATCATAGAACCGCAGAACGTTCGGCAGATACGGGAGTCATCACAAGGTACAGAAGTAGGAATGAATTATTGTGCACAAACAACTAATGATAGGGACAATATCCTAAACTTGAGAAAAAAGGAATTCGAAGAGGCGACTTTTGATTTAGATCATTTACCGGAAGACCAACAGCGTATATTTAAAAAAATGCTACAAGAAAACTATCAGGTATTCTCTACCTCGTATAAAACATTAGGAGTGACAGACGCTGTGAAACCGCAAATCAAATTAGCCCACAATTACCCTATCCAATGTAGACCGTACCCAATACCGCAAAACATGAAAACGCTCGCAGACCGCGAAATAGACGAGCTATTAGAAGCGGGTATACTCGAACCATCCGACGGGGGTTACGCGTTCCCAATAATCTTCGTTAAAAAACAAACGAGTGAGGAAAATAAAACCCCTAAATACCGAATGGCGACAGATTTTCGATTATTAAATAACATCACTGAACCTTATAAAACATATATCCCGCATATTGAAGATATCTTACAAGAAGTTGCCGGATTCAAATGGTACACAACTATGGATCTTAAATCTGCGTTTTTTCAAATAGCATTACCGGAGGCAGAGCGAGAGAAATGTGCAATAATTACCCACCGAGGAAATTTTAGACACACGAGACTACCCTTTGGCTTGCGTAACAGCGCCAGTTACTTCACCCAACTCATGAATATGGTGCTGGGAGGTATGAGAGAAACGAAGATAAATTTCTACCTAGACGATATAATCATACCAGCTAATTCCCTCGAAGAATTACGAAAAAAAATGACTTTAATATTTCAAAAGCTCAAAGAGTTTAATTTAACATTGGACCCGTCAAAAATCAAAATAGCCCGAAAAAATATCACATGTTTAGGATTCCAAGTGGACGAAGTAGGGATTTCCCCAGACCCAAAAAACATCGTGAAAATCACAAAATTTAAAACACCTAAGTCAGTTAAAGAGATTCAATCATTTTTAGGGATGACAAATTACTTCAGAACGATTATTCCACAATATTCCCAAATTATTGCACCGATTGTGCAGCTCACAAGAAAGACCAAAAAATTTGAATGGTCGGAAGAGTGTCAGACTAGTTTCGCGAACATACAACAGATCATTTTAGAAAAACCAAGAATTACCAAAATTGATTTTGCAAAACCATTCCTGTTAGCAACCGATGCATCCAACACGGCCATTAATGGTATTTTAATGCAGGATCGGCCAGAAGGCAGAACACCAGTCAAATTTTTTAGCAGAATTTTAAAAAATGCGGAAAAACGATACTCATCTCTTAAACTGGAACTAATGGCAATTTATGAAGCGGTGAGACATTTTCGCAATTATTTATGGAACCATGAATTTGTATTAATTAGTGACGCGAAATCATTGAAATACCATTTAGATTTAACGCAGCAATCCGATATCACTGCAAGGTGGCTATTATTTTTAAGTGAATTTGCGTTTAAATTTCAACATATAAAGGGTGAGGAAAACCCCGCGGATTATTTGTCCCGATACATCTTACAAGAAGAACAGGTAAATAACATAACGGCACAAATCTTCGAAGGGAAGAAGGATTTAACGACCGAAAAAATTAAACAAGAACAGCAGAACGATGAATTATTGAACAAAATAATACCACACGTCCGCGAAAAGACCCCTAAAAGTCCTAAGTTCAAAAATTACTATCTCGATGCACATGGAATTCTTCGTTATAGGGAAAAAGCCACGCGAGAGAGGGCAGGAATAGATGTAATCGTGATCCCTCAGGCTTTAAAACAGTCCGTGATCAAAATTGCACACGCAACACATTTCGGCAGACAAAAAACGATCGATTTTATAAAAAAATTTTATACTTGGGGCAACTTATTTGATGACGTAAAGACGTTTATCGATAACTGTCACAGATGTGCACAATTCAAAAACAGGCACATTCCCGCTACGGCTAGTCAAAAAATGGACCGAGCAATACTGCCCGGAAAGTGTCTACATATAGATATTGTTGGGAAGCTGCCTCGCAGTGTCAGAGGCAATTGCTTTTTTTTTTTCCGTAATTGACAGTTTCTCAAGGTATATAGAATTATTTCCATGTAGAAAAATCACTGCGGATCAAATAGTTCAATGTTTACAAAGTTATTTTTCTCGTTTTGGGCTTCCAGATACGATTATATCGGATAACGGACCTCAATTCAGATCAAAGGAATTAAGGAGTTTTTTAAAATCTCTCAATATAGAGAGTCGTTTTTCGTCGATCTACCACCCACAATCGAATGGGACGGTAGAGCGAGCACAAGGCACGCTTCAGCAGTGTATTCGATGCATAGCAGAGAACACTTTTGAATGGGAAGATGCAAGTGTATGGGCGCAGCTCTATTACAACGCCTCTAAACACAGGGCGACGAATTTCCCGCCGGCGTTACTATTTCTGGGTCGTGACATTAAAATACCCCTGGACAATACAACTGACGGACAGGGACAAAATATTTTCGAATCAAGATGGTCCCAAGAGGAAATACAAATATTTGTGGACAAATTAATTAAGCAGAATTTAAATAACAGACAACAGGCCTGGATATTCCAAGAAAAAGCGGCTAAACCGCAGAACTTAGAAAAACCCGCTAAACATACTCCAATCCACATAGGGGATTTGGTATACATGAGAAATATGCACAAGAAGTGTAAATTTGACCCCATTTTTACCGGCCCTTATAGGGTAATGAAACTATTTCGTAATGATAATTTGTTACTTAAAGAAGTGAATAAACCTCATGTAGAATCCAAAAAAGTACATAGAAACCTCATTTTTCGGGTAAAACCCCAGACACAAGAAACAGACCCTGACGAGTCAAAAACCCCCACCCATGGTTATTGGTTACGCAACCGCTCCCGGAAGGGGCGAGAAACAGCACAAACATAAGAAAAGAACAAAAATTCAAAAAAAAAAAAAAAAAAAAAAGGGGTTCTTACCAGCAGCCGAGTTGTGAGGTCCAGAGTGTTCCACGAGTGTTCATTCAGAGTGTTTTTCTTTTTCGGTTGCATCAGTAGATGATGAAAAGATTGGAATTTCTGTGAAAGGATAACGAAAACGAGAATTACAAAACTGATAGGAAAAAGAGAAAAACGCGACCTGGAAGGCAATTGAATTTAGCTAATCATAACAGTAATAATAATAAGAATTATAATAATAATGACATGATATATATATAATCAAAAGGGATATCCCGTTTAACCTTGTGCACTGCAGAAAAGCTAAGCTGAAAATGAAGGAAATGTTAACAACCAAAAAAAAAAAAAAAAAAAAAAAAAAAAGAGACGGACAAAATATAATAATGTTGATAATAATAGCAAGCAATAAGATAACAGGCACACACATACGTAGGTAAAAAAAAAATAAAATAAAATAAAATAAAAATAAATAAATAAATAAATAAATAAATAAATAAAAAAAAAATAAATAAATAAAAAGTAAAACACAAGTTAACAAGGCATCAGCTGGTGTTGTCGTTTGGCTTTTTCTGTTGGTAAACAAACCGGCAGGGAGCCATTCGCATGGGGGCGAGTCGTTCGTTCGGATTTACGGAGAGTCGTTTGTTCGGATGTCACGCATAGGATGCAAGAGAAGGGCAACATGAAAAGACAAAAATATGCATAGAAATAAATACCGGACATACAACTATAGGAGAGACAAATACATAGTACAGTAATTTTACTAAAAATTTTAATTAATACAAGTTAGAATAAAATTATTGAGTTGCGTCACCAGAGTACCTGGGACGGAAAGCTGCAGATTTCCCCTTGGATTTTGGTACTTATCGGGCAATTGCAGGCAATAACCACGATGAGTAAGACGCGCTCTAGAATAATAGAAGACTATTTATTTTAAAGTAAACATAGGGAGTTCACAGAATAATAACCTATCAGACCGCATGGACTCGACATGCAGATCGGCGCTATACAAAATAAAACGTAAGAACAGTAACGTTAAGTTTGTTTCTCTTTACAAAATTACAGTTAATAGGGCGGCATAAGCTTTCATTAACAAAATAATTAAATAACAATCACTTACCTCTACACGACGTTGACATCCTAAAAAAAAAAACACAGGCGAAAAAGGTGCCGAGTCACTCCCGGCGCAGGAGATAAACCGGTTGCCTACAGCGCGAGTTGAGTCGTCGAGCTGCAGTTTCCCCCGTTTCCAAACGCGCGGATGTATTATACGCAGTGAAAAACCGGAAATTTCAACCATGAGTTCCGATTGTCAAGCGACAAACAGTTTCGCAGCCGGAAGGATCTGCTTAAAAGGAATACAAGAGGAGAGAGGGTAGTTCCAGAACGCACGGGTTTAGCGGTGAAACTCTTTTAATGAATTGAATGAGTAAATAAGAACGCATCGATGATTATGGCTAGATATTTTGAAACAGTGGTACGTGAGGTGTACCGTATAAATAAAAGGGTGTGCAATATAGGAATGAATCCCCTGTCTGAGCAAAAATAATAATAATAATAATAATAATAATAAATTTAAAAAAAAAAAAAAAAAAAAAAAAAAAAGGGAAGGAAGACGAGTATTTTTTATGATATGCAGATAAATATATATGTGTAACAAGTAATAGACACACATGATATTGTATGTTATTCTTAATATATATATAATATAAATATGGTACTCTAATAATATAAATATGGTGCATGTTGGTACAGAATGTGTGATCAAACATAATAATGTGTGTACAATCCCATTGGTGTACAATATATTATTTTGAAGAAATTGAGAAACAAGATACAAAGGTAACTCATTAATGTTATTAATGCAAAGTGGTTCGGAAACATTATCGATACTGCCAGATTTAACAAAATCTGACAAAACAAACCCGCAAAGAAGAACGAAAATGTTCACGTGAAACCACAAAATGCTTGAGACACAACGGGAGAACAAATGTATCACAACTGAGACTTTTGCCATGTGTAGCTACGCGTGACGGACTATATGGACTAAACTCCAACTACTACACTGTAGAACGTAGCACATAATTTGCTACGTATGATGGACTATATCGCATGGACTATACAGGACAAGTGCCAAATTTTAAAACGTAGCACATGTGTAGCTACGTGTAATGAACTAGTAACTGTGGACATTGAATATTTTTTTTTCTTGTTTTTTTTATGTACACGGGGGAGAGATGTGGTGAAGTGAAACAGCAGTAAAATATAATTTTGAGACGGTTCCCATGGGAAGACCACACAAGTGGACCGTAAATTAGAAGAGGCGCCAGGCAATGGACAGTCTGGACACTATAGCACAATGAACTGTCAACGTTAAAATATTTATGGCCGAAAATATTTATGGCCGAAAATGATATGCAAATTTGGCGGGATATATTTCCGAATGATCCACCTACATGTCTGGGATTCGACGAGAGGATGCATTAATTCCCCGAGACGAACAAATCAGAAACTCCAGCCAATGATGTAAGAGGGGGTAAGAAAAGAGGAATCAACCCCGTGGGAGAAGAAAAAAAGACGACAGAACGAGTGTGCTAGAGAAAAGAAGCAGAGCAGAGTTTGAAAAAGGTGTGAACGGACTTAAAAAATCAGTGTGTGCTTCGAATCAATATGATCAAGTTGTGTTCAAAAGAAACATGGAATCAGAGGCCAGATGATGGCTTAAGAGAAAGACAGCGGTTACAAGAGGGCACGCGTCGATCGTGTCTTGTGTAAAGACGGCTACCTCATCAGAATGGTGAATATTAACAGTAATCTATTTATTATTTGCGTCTCAAAACTTTTGTGGATACCCCTTATCCTCCAAAACCACATCTCCCCCAGACATGTTTAAGTTTAAAATTATGTCAATATCGTCTGTTAATTAATATTAATGGAATGACTAAGAATAAATGGTATTTGGTTGCAATTCATAGAGTCTTTAGTTTTTTTAGTGTTTTGGTGTATGTCAATCATTTTTCAATTTTTTCAGCGTAATACTAGGAGTACTTGCCAGGCAGGTTATGCGCGGCATAATACCACTATACGATCATCTTAGGCTTTAGTTTTCCTCAAATTTTAACCACTGCTGCAACAAACCACCACAAATACTTCATATGTTTTCTTTGATAAAAACTACGGAACAGCCTGTTATCTTTCTACTAATAGCAATTTACACATGCACATAACCGATAATCATTGTTCATGTAAGATTGCTGTGAAAAAAAGTTATCCATACATTCAAATAATCCTTTGCAGATTGGCTTATTCAGCACCACAAAACATATCATCTCACCACGCAGACAAATATCCAACTGTACTTGCTTGGTATAAATAACGCCACCAAATATTTCTACAGGAGGCAAGTACTCAAGCTGAACCTAACCGGTATTATTACAATATGCATTTGAATTATTTTTCATTTCCAAAATACTGGGTGCTAACATTTTAGAACACACAGAGAATTTAGATTCACTCTGCTTGAGATCGCCTTTTGCCAGATCGTACTTGATGCCAAAATGGCACTTTTTAAATTAGTTACAATTATTATTATAAGAAGTATTAGAAAAATGAATTGGCGTCAATTTTAAACTCCTGCTATCTAAGAGAACTTACTATTTGAAAATTGTGCACTTTGTGTAACACACTTTGACTTATTTTTTTCACCAATTTTTTTAATTTGTATTTTTGTATGAATGTATAAATGTATTTCTGACGCTGCTGAACTCTACTATGAGCAGAATCGTACAAGGTGTGCTCAAAAAGTATTAAGCCTTAGGTTGGCAAAAATGCATTTATTGTGATTTGGAAATCCGAAACACTAATCCCCTTTAAAATAGTCTCCAAGGAAGTGCACACACTTCTCTCAGAGCTTTCACAATTGTTGAAAATGATTCTGGAACTCAATTTCTGAATGATGAACAACCATGCCATCTCATTCCGCTTGATGTCTTCTCTAGACAGAAATCAGTTTCGTTATGATAATGCCCATTCTGTCCATTTGATTCAGGCTCTCCTGATCAAAAACAACTTTCTTGTGTGTCGTCAAGCTCCTTACACACCAGGCTTGGCTTTGTGTGACTTTTGGTAATTTCTGAAGATAAAAATGCTGTGTAAAGTGACCTGATTTCAGTCAAGAGAAGACACCTTGTAGAATGTGATGGCATATTTGCTCACCATTTAAAAAACTGCAACTTGGTTTTTTTTTTTTTTGGGGGGGGAGGATTTTGAAAGTTGACAATATTTGCAATTTTTAAAGATTTATTGCTACGTCTGGTGCCAAAAAATAAGAGCCCAAAACTAAATCTAGCTTGGTGAGAATCTAGTTAGAATATGCCGGACAAAGATTGTAAAACAGTTTTAATAGGCAATTTTAATATAGATTTCAGTTCACGCTCACTTTTGTACTCACTTAAATCCCTTCTTTCTTTGTGTTATTTTTCTTGCTTATTTCTTTACTGCTTTTGTATTGTCTGTATGGATTCATCTTTGTTTAACTGTTTTTCCCATTTACGTTTGAAACATTCTCGTTTCTTGAATCATTAGGTTTTCTTGTCCGATGCAAACACAGTAATGTCAGGATGCAAGTGCAATATTCGCGGTTCTTAATAATTCTTATAAGTAACATTGTATGTGTGTTTTTTTCCAAAGTTTTTATTTTATTTAGAGTGTTTTTTTCATAATAACAATATATGTTTATGTTGCCAATTTCTAAAAATGAATTCCTACAAATAGATGTTTAAGTGTTGTGCCAAGGCTAAACTGTTTTTGCCTTGGCACAGCTACTTATGGTTACCATCAAGGTGATTATGTTCCATGATTTTTTTTCAAAGAATCAAGGGATGAATCATTTGCTTCACTTCTCGGTTTACTTTTTCAAGGCATGATATCTCGCTAGATATTTAATGTTGAAAGTAGCTGAAAGTTAAAAAAAAATTTCTTTCTTAGAGATCTTTCGGACTGTACAAAAAGTTTTTGCTTTTAGTTAGCGATAAAAATGTCGTTTTTATCAAAATTTCAACATGGCTGCAGATGGCAGATGCACCATGAGCGATGAGTCAATCCCAGAATTGTTAGGAACTGGATTTAAACAAGCACATTGAGACATTTTTCATACCACTTGATAAGCTGCAAAAAGTCCTCCAGGAAAACATCATTGCTTTGCATACGGACAAAGCATTGAACGGTTATGAGCGAAAGACAACACAGCAAGTGAATGTGCAAGACACCGATACACCATTGGGTACAGGTTGACTCTAATCAAACAGATGGTGCTGTTGCACATTGCAGTGCCTCCACAAAGCAGAGACCAGCCTCTCAGTATGGTCCCAGTAGGTTTGGAGAGAAGGTGCATTTTGAATTCGTGGTCAAAGGAGGAAGTGAGAGCAGTTATCCGCTATGAATGAGCACTTGGAGTATCAGGAGCAGAAATTCATAACCGCCTTATGGAAGTGTATGGCCCAGGTGTGATGTTGAAACAAATGGTGCGGAGATGGTGATGCAAATTCAGTGATGGACGTCAGCAAGTGCAGCACATACTGTGACCTGGAAGGACGTGCATGCCCACTACAGATGCAAATGTCAGGAAGATGGATGACATGATTAAAGTGAACCGGTGTATCACCATCGATGGAGTAGCAGAAGAACTTGGAATCGGACATGAGGGAGTTCACAAGATCATCCACAACACATTACCACATCCACATCATTTTACATTTTGGGGAAAATTTGAAAAACGTCCTGAAATTGCGGACTGTCCCCGGAAAATAGGGACTTGCGATTTGTTCTAAGGTGACCGTCCCCCGGGACAGTGCCCGATTTCAGGACGCTTTTCAAATTGTCCCCAAAATGTAAAACAGGAATTGGGGATAATTTTTAATTGCATTGTTTTTCAATTAAATTACTGTTAATTATTTCACTAATTATAAATGTCCCCAGTTTTGTTTCAAAATCGGGGACATGTCCCCGATTCTATTCTATGTTCAAAAATCTGGTCACCTTAGATTATATAAAATGTCCTAATTTTGTTTCATATTTGGGGATATGTCTTCTATTTTACGTTTAAAAATATGGTCATTTTATGTATTATGGTTTGTTTGTAGATTAAGGCTGATTGACTGCACTAGGGTCCTAGGCCTACAGAGGGAATGCCCTCCGTGCGGGACTTTCTAAGGGATCCTAGCCGGTATTTACGCGAGAAGCGTAGTAATGCGAGGTTTCGGAGAAAACCACGGAAAACTCCGAACGACTAGGTTCACAGGCGTTGTATTATGGTAGTCGTATTGGGAACACGACCCTAATTTGTCCCCAATTCTTTGTTCAAATCTCTGGTCACCTCAAAGGGTGTTTGAGCGAGACCACACTAGAGATAATGCCTTCGGACTTCGTTCGAATGTCAGAGGTGTAGCTAGGAACTTTAGCAACTGATGAGTTTGCGCCCCCTCCTATTTGCCAAAATGCAATGGCGACCTTCGGATCCTGCGCCGGAGAACAGATGCCCCTCCGCCTCCGCCACTGTTTCATGTCACAGAAAGTTCAGACGATGCGCTGTCGACAATTAGCCTAGTTAACCTTTGTGTGCAATTGCCGACCAATGTGACGTCAGAATGCAGTCTGAAGGCATTATCTTTAATGTGGTGTTGGTCCAAGGGATGCAAATGTGGTATTACAGCCAATTATCTGAGCGAGGGATCTAGGCCGAGGAGGGGGGAATTGCCTTCTGTGGGGGACTTCCTATGGCATCCTAACCCGTATTTACGCGAAGTTTCGGAGAAAATCACAGAAAACCCCGAACTGTTAGGTCGGCAGACGCGACCTGGTTTTGAACCAAGCATCTTCCGTCTCCCAGTTGAGAGTGCAAGCGCGCTCAGCCACTGGTCGGAGGGAATCGGAAAACATTGCAATCTTTGGAGTAATGCAAGAACGGAGCGGTTTATCCGACGTCTAAAAGAGCGTGATCATTGGATCTCGGGCCAAAGACGGAAGCATTTCTGAAACGGCTAGTTTTCTAAACTGGTCGGGTACCGCCGTGGTAAAAGCATACTGTGACAGGCAAAATGGCATTATCCAAAATTAGCGACATGGCAAATGTGGTGATCAACGTTCCATAAACGGCAGAGGTGAAATACGGCTGCTGTGATGCGTTTGGTCGTACAGACGCGCAACTATTGAATAACTGACCACCCAGATGAACCAAAGGGCTACCAAAAGTTCTCCGGAACGACGATTCAGTGAACGTTTGCTGCGGGGGGGGGGAAGCATTATGGTCTGGGGAATGTTTTCATGGCATTCTCTGGGTGCGCTCATCATTGTAGAAGGAAACTCTCCGGATTTAAATAAAATCGATAATCTGTGAGATCCCTCGATAGGGTTAGTCGCGCCATGGACCCCTAATCGCGTAATCTATCGCAAATGACCAGTGTACTGGAGTCCACATGGGCCCTAGAACATCCCAGTGTACACCTTCAACAACTAAGTGACTCTCTTCCTGCGCGTCCCTCAGCGATCCGCTCTAAGTAATCTGGTTATTCTGGCTTTTGATAAGTAGTCACATTAATGTGACTGGACTGTGTAGATACTAGAATATTTTTCAAAATACAGATTTTTCTAAAACAAATGAAAAAAAATCATTTAAGTATCTATCATTCTACGTATGCGCTTGTCACTACTATGTCTACCTTCTGGAGACATCAAGTTATCTCTTGTTATGCTCAACAGTGATTCCTATATCTAAAAACCATGTAAATGAACAAGTTTATAAGGCTCACGTAGATTTTTTTACATCATTACTTGAAACAGTTGATCTCTAGAGCTGTTACATTATTAAATGTTAGCGTAGTTTTCCAGTCTCGTTGCTTGGACGGTTGCCACAAATTGAACTGTTAACCTCTGCTTCAGTGATACTCCAGGGTACGATGATTCGCTGTTTCGCACAATTTAGAGCATCTTCATGAAAAAGATATATGATTTGTGGCTGCACTCTAATAAATAAATGACAACACCAGATGCAGAACTGAAAGAAAAGTATGGAGGGAGGTGGTACCAAAAGAAGGACCTCAGTTGTAGCTGCTACCCAACTGGACAGATGAACTATTACTCATCGTTGTGGATGGGACTAGGGATGAAGATAGATATAACTATCCTGTTGGACCATGTCCATCCTTTAATGCAAATTGTTCTTTAATCCAATCGAAAATTTTCGGGATCTCCCACTGTTTGCTCTGTAGCAGCATAGCTGACAATAATAAGCTAAAGTCGTCATAGCTCAGAATCTGTGCGAGAGGAAAATCAAATATCTCGGTTTAAATTGAAACTTTACATAGAAGATAACACATCAGTATTCCAAGGGTAGAATTATTGGGACGCCACGAGCGAGAGGTTTTGAAGTCATCTGGTGGCAACGCTGCTGGTTAGAAATTGATATCGTCGGATAAAGCCACGCCGTGTTGGAAGTCAATTGTTGCTGCAAATAGGTTATGTTGGTGGAAGTTAAATTCCTGCCTTTGGCTTCCTTGCTTTACATGGCGAAAACTGCTCGTGGCGTCGCCAGGACTTGACTATAACAATTTTGTGGACAGGCATTTTTAAAATTTTGTGGCTTTATATATAGGTCTTAACTTAGGAGCCTATTTCTGCTTGTGTTCCTTAGGCACGGACCCCCAAGTGCTCGTGCTATCGTCAGAGACTGCCTGGGAGACTTTGTTATATTCTATTTTACTTGAAATATTCCATCATTTCACAAAACGATAATTAACCTTACTCATTTACTGCACTCGAATGATTATTAAATGGAAAAACAATAATCTTATAAAGGCAGTTATAGTTACTTTTTCCGTACGGCGCTGCTGTTTAGGTTATGTTTGCGAAAAAAATACTGAAAAACTACAAATTCAGAATAAATTTGAGGCGGCACGAGATCGCAAACGCGCACGCTACATCTCGGCAATTTAGTATCTTTTGCCCGGTCGGACAACGCCTTAAGGTGGATTCATATCTGCCGCGCCGCACCGCAACCATGCCGTACTGTTTCGCCGTTTTGGACCGTTGGATGTCCGCGTGGCGAGCTTGCGGTGCCGCAAGTAAATACACCAATACTCTTCTGTAATTGGCTGTAGCTGTAAAAGCTCTTCTGTAATTGGCTGTAGCTTTGCGGTCGCTGCGGAATATCTGTTCTCGCCAGATAATGCGCAAACCCTCGGCGCTCGCCGCCATGTTGCTCCGCCACGTGACGTCATTGCGGCGTCTTAGCGGTGCGGTACGGCCAGTATGAATCCGGCTTAAATCTATCTCGCGGGATCAAAATCAGTCCATGCCACGCGCTTCCCTTCATCGATGACCCAGACAACTGAACACGCGTTTCTCTTTCTCGCCTTCAATGACATATGGCACCAACACCGATCCCATTCATCTCTCGCTTTTTCAAAGTCCGCATACAACGAGTGGCAATGTGCATAACGAACGCTAGGACCATCGTTCATTAACCTCTGGCTGACTCTCGAGGGGCGGAGTAGTGCGACGACACGAGATCGCAAACGCACGCGCTTTACCTTGGCCGGAAAAATGAATACCATTTGTCCGGTCGGATAACGCCTTACCACGTGGAATTCGCGAGATAAAAACCAGTCCTCGCCACAAGCTTCCTTTCAAACTTAATCTTGAAAGCCTCATCATGATGAAATATACAAGATAGAGGAGACAGTCATCATAAAATCATTAAAAGAAAGAGAAGAAGGCCCCATTCAGAAAAATCACGAAAGCCCACTGTATTTCTGTAATTTACACTCTGAAGATTTGCTGATTGTTTAAAATCGTTTTTGTGAATTGGCAATAGATATTTTTCATTAAATTTCTACAACCAATAAAATTCGTGTTTTGTCCTGTCAACTAGACTGATTACTGGAACATTCCTTACACAATAGACTTTTAAACTTATGAATCAGACAGATAAGTATTTTGCAACAATGTGATGTCACTTAAAGGAAAGTTGTCTGTGGATTATTTTGTGCAGATGTCAGAATGGCTGCCATTATATTTTCACTATCAGTACATAAGATGACATTTCTGTCAGATAAATACATTTTGAATATTAGGCATGATCCTTTAGTCTCATTGCTAGTATGGACAAAATACTGTGTTGCTCAGCCTCATAGGTCCACCATTCATTGCTCCACACAATTAAAGCACACTCAGTAACATTGAAAATATTGCCCCAAGAAGAAAGCATCGAATGGAAATGAAATTTAATGACATAGATGAGAGATTCACTTGATTTCAAAATCAAGACAATTAAACAAATACAGAGAGTGCATGACACAAATACAGGGCAACTTCAATAGCGCGTTGGATCGCTTCTTGCTGCAATATATGCCACAACATGGTCTGGCATTGAATTGATTAGACATCTGATATAGTGCTGAGGCAGATGGGCCCACAAATCTTGAACAGCCACCTTCAAATCATATACAGAGTGACACGGTGGCATCTGGCATTTCAGCTGATCACGTACAAGCTCTACAGGGGACAAGTCGGGGGAGCGTCCAGCTATGGAAGAGTGAACATGGCATAGGAAGTCTTGAGCAACTCTAGCTGTATGCGGATAAGCTTTATCTTGCTGGAAAATTGCCCCTGGGAGACCATTTAGGAAAGGTCCCATGTGGGGTCGAAGAATTTCATAAACATAACGGTGGCCCATTAAGGTTCCACATACCACAATGAGGAATTTGCACGCTTTTCAGTTTTACATTAATGATATAGAAAATGAAAAATTATGATCGAAAGCCTATTTTTTTTTTAGTTTTAAAGCTGTAAAAGCTAATATAATTTGTTTTCCAACGCGCACTATTTACTTTGTCTCAAAAACGCTGCTTTTCCTACGCGGATACATATGACGTCACAGTGCACCATCGTACGTTTGTTTACAATTCGTGTTCTAACTCGCAGCGTAGTTTCATTTTGATTTGGAAAGTTCTTTTTAAATTTTATGATGTCAGAGGCTGCTAAAGCACCTTTTAAGTATTGTACTAAAGCATTAAGTATTGTACTAAAGTATTAAGTACTAAAGCATTAATTTAAAACACAGAATAATGAATGTTAGAGGATAGATAAAAATTAAGTATAAAATATGAATGTATATACAGTTATCTCCCTCTAATACGCAAAAGTCTTGCCCAAAGGTTGTGTGGATTACAGGTCGTTGTCTTAATCTATATTTTTCTTTTGCAGATTTAGAGTGAGTTGATTAATTTAATCATGCATAAATAAATATTAAAACATACAAATGATCTAACAAATTTTAAGATCAAGTATTTTTTTAACAGTCCCTCAACCTATCAATTATGGAATGTAAATAATTCAAGCATAATAATACATATACGTAGAACAATAAACTGTCCATGTTTATTTAAAAAATGTAAAATACCAGATTTTTTAAAAATAAACATTGATGTAAAAGTAGTTTGTTTTAAATTTTAACATTTGTTCTCAGAAGTTTTAGTCTGAAAATTGTGTTAAAAATGCTATTTCTGGTTCACAAATAAAAGACTGTTTCGAAATAAAATTAATGTAATTCTCGCTAATTAAAAACCCTTTGACAAGGAATATTTTTTCTTTAGTTTATTCTGTATGACGGTTTCAGAATCATTTTGGGATGGGTTGTACCAATATTAAATACTCCTGAATTTTCAACAAATAGTTATAAAGTAGCTGATAACATTACAGAGATAGTCTTATTCTGGTATCAGTATTTCAGTCCGTGTAGAAATATTCCAATGTAAAGTTATTCATTTACACCTGAAATGCATGGTGGATTATAAGGATTTGGAGATTAGAGGGAGTGTCTGTAAATATATTTCTTATAGCATCAGTAAAAGTTTAACTGTCATGCCTGGTCAATATTTGTTTTGATTCTTTTACAGTTTAAAATACACAATGCACAATATAAGTGCATTATATAAATACAAAACACTAAAAAAAATCGTAATTTTGGCAGTGTTTTTAATACACAATTAAATATGCTCAATATCTTATAACAGACATTATTTGCAGTCATGGGCGCCAGAAAGGGGGTGCAACTGCACCCGCTGGAGTTCGAAAAAATATAATTAACGTGAAAATATCAGTAACTTTTGTTAATTTAGGACAGTAAAAACATTGGGTGCACCCCACTACAAAAGATCCCACCGGCGCCCTTGCTTGCAATGTTACACTCAAAATTAGTTCTACAAAATTAAACATAATATGAATGAAAAATAAGAAAAGCTGTTTATTAAACTGTGACTACGTGATTAATTTAATATGCATAGACAATGTCTAATTTTAAGGTTAGTGTAAAGAACAACGCACGTCAGCGTTCTACAATCTATATACTATAAATTAAAACAAATGTATACATACCTCTGAGCTTTAAATCCTCGAATTTCTGCTCCAATAAAACTGGGAATTTTATCCAAAAAGGAAAACACTGTAAATGAATCGATTTTAGGCAGGTTGTCGGATTGTCCTTTTACAAAACCGGGTAATAAAGCCATGGTAAACAAAACAGGAATGAAATAAATAAAACTAACAATAAAAGCGACGATAGAATATAATTATTAAGTAAAGGAATAAATAAACAACAACGGGAAACTTAACAGCACTAAATTAGACAAATTAAATTATTTTAAAACGATATTATAAGAATGAAGTGCAACGCTTTACGCAAATTCTCACGCGGGAAAAATGTAAACATAGAAACGATCGTGCATAGTGACGTCAGACCAATCACGTACCGTTTTGAGGTCACATGATTTTTCAACCGTTTTTACTTATTTTAAATTTATAATTATAATTATTTAGATCTATATATGCTTTTAAATTAATGTTTTCGAACAGTTTGATAACCAATCTGTTAATAAAAATCACAATTGACCATTTTCCCCACATGTGCAAATTCCTCATTAGAGTGGACTGGCTATCATAGGCTATGGCCCCCCAGACCATTACATCCCTCCCAGACCTTTCATTACAGACTTTATGTGCCACCTGTCACAGGATCGCTAGTGTCTAAGCACAGAAGTGTGCTGTTTTTACCATTAGTCTTCATTGTAGAGAAATGAAAGATACGAGTTTATTCAGGTTATGAATAACTAGGGAGCACATGGAGGAAGTTGGTATTAAACCAAAAACAAAGAGCGGCGACTACAGGCTTTATCCAAATGGATAAAAAGTACACATGCCATTTTCCTGAGTTTGTGGAGGTGGTGATTACATGCTGTACCTCAGGATATATTATACCAGAGAATTAATGCTCATATTTGTTTCATGTAAGAGGTGTTCTTTAATAAGTATGATTTCGAACACAGGTCCTTTGATCTGGGTAAACTGAAGTATGAAACTTCAGAACTTGTAATCTGTAACTCTTTACTGCACATATTTTTCTAGAAAGATCAATATTTATAGTACATGCATCCCAAAAGGTATTTGATTATGAGAGAAATTCCCAATGTTAATTTTATGAGCAACTGATTAATTTTGAAAAAAGCATGCAGCTGATAATAAATGTTAGAAGTTATTATATACTACATAAT
>JAWZYV010019004.1:0-33241 GCA_038373885.1 Cheiracanthium punctorium
GGTACAAAATAGGTTACTTGTAATTTATTTACATAGGGTACAATCCATACATAGGTTAGGATATTTTTTCTAGTAGGTTTATTGTATGTGGGTTTAAATAAGTATTCTAAAGTCGCATTTTTTGGATCTTTTATAGATCTGCGACCATTGTGGAAAGACTTTTGTGCAGAGACAATCACTGACTCGCCATATGAAGATCCATGCTGGGATTAAAACCTTTACTTGTGAAGTGTGCCAGAAAAGCTTTACCCGAAAACATGACTTAAATAAGCATATGCAATTGCATAGTCGAGGCTTCCAATGTCATGAGTGCCCCCTGCAATTTTCACTGAAAAGTGAACTCCAGGAGCATATCCGCGTAAGCCATAAAAAACGCAAGGCAGGTCCATCCACTTTCAATTCAAAGCGGGCTAAGAAACAAAAAATTTTGGATGTTTTTTCATCCCACGAGATAGAGCCTAGTGAAGAAAACGAAGCGGATTTAAAATTGTTTTTCGAGGAAGCTTCACCTAAAGTAAATCAGTATTTGCAAGAGGAACTAGAAGATAATCCAATCAAGTGGTACGCGGTATTAAAAGTGCAGATGTCGCGCATAAGCCAAGAGGTTGAGGAAGATATAATCACTTGCCACTTCCGGTGCAAAAGTCTAATTGAGCTTGCACCCTTTACCATCGAAGGGCATATCAAAGAGGCCCAAGAAAAAATCGAGAAGTCTTTTGATGAGTTCACACAGAGAGGTTCCGGTTGGGTATTGCACAAAATTTTAAAATTAGAACTTTGTTGTGCAGTCTACCATCCTTTAGCGGCTAGCAGTTACATCCCCCTCCCCCCTCAACTTGCAGCTAAGCAGCTAAGAAGGCAATAGTTAATATCAAAAATGAAGATCAAAAGTGTTTGGTATGGTGTTTACTTGCTCATATGATGAATATCGATCGATCACTAAATCCTGAACGAATGCATCATTATGAAGCCTTCGAAGAGGAAATTAAGATGGGAAATATACAGTTTCCGGTACCCATATCAAAAATGCCTCTCATTGAAAAACTGAACAATTTGCGGATAAACGTATACGGATACGAAAAGGAAGTCTTCCCTTTGTTTATTTCGAACCGAGAAGATGAAGACTGCATTAATTTATTACTCATTGCCAATGAAGAAACCCAACATTATTGTCTCATTAGAAGTTTTTCAAGATTATTGGGCGACCTTACAAAACATCATAGGCAAGCATATTACTGTTATCGGTGCTTGCATCGATTTACGGAAGAGAGGAATTTAAAAGAACACATACCGTATTGTAAGGAACATGCAATACAAAAAATTTACATGCCTACCGAAGAAGATAGTTTGTTATATTTTAAGAAACAACACTATCAACATCCTCTTCCCTATATCGTTTATGCAGATTTTGAGTCTTTAATTATCCCGATCAGCGCGGCAGAACCGAACCCTCGGCAGTCCTTCACCCACAAGCAGAGTCAGCACATGGCATGTGGATATGCTTATATCATTGTAGGGCCAGATGGTAAATCATACAAGCCCATTCAATATTATAGAGGACCCAATGCAGTGGATCATTTTTTATCAAATTTGATTAAGGAAAAAGATGAACTGTCTGCTAAATTAACAGCAAACGTTCCCATCCAGATGTCCCCGCAAGATGAGCAGGCTTTTCAGAAGACGGCGAACTGCTTTTTATGTAAGAAGTCGTTAGGTAATGATCGTGTAAGGGATCATGATCATCTTACCGGTCGTTACAGAGGGGCTTTGCATAATAAATGCAATTTAAAGTACCGTCTACAGAAGAAGATCCCCGTGATCATGCATAATAGCAAGAACTATGACAGCCATATAATAATGCAAGGACTAGGAAAATTTAAAGATCACCAAATCGATGTCATTCCAACTAACATAGAAAAATATATTTCCTTCTCCTTGTCCAAAAAGTATAAAAATATCAAAGTCTCCCTGCAATTCATAGATAGCTTCCAATTTATGTCAACCTCCTTAGAGAAGCTAGTTTCCAATTTACCCAAGGATAAGTTCACCCTTCTAAAGGAAAATATATCGCAACATATAGATTTGCTGCTAAGAAAAGGTGTCTACCCCTATGAGTACATGTCCTGTTTTGAGAAATTCGATGAGACCTGCCTACCTCCTCAAGAAGCATTTTTTAGTAGTTTGACACAGGAGTCTATTTCTGATGAAGAGTACGCACATGCACAAACTGTTTGGCAAGCTTTCAACATCCAAAATCTGGGAGAGTACCACGACTTGTATGTGCAAAGTGATGTCCTTCAGTTAGCAGATGTGTTCCAAAACTTTAGGAAGCTGTGCAAACAGTATTATGACTTGGATGCTGCACATCTCATGACCGCTCCGGGGCTTGCATGGCAAGCTTCCCTTAAAATGTTAGACCGACCCCTAGAGTTATTCACGGACATAGACATGCATTTGTTTATCGAGAGGGGCATTCGAGGAGGTATATCCACCATCACCAAACGCTGGGCGCAGGCGAATAATAAGTATTTAGAGGGTTATGACCCTTCAAAGCCCAGTTCTCACATCATGTACCTCGACTGTAACAATTTATACGGGGCAAGTATGGTGCAGAGCTTACCACATGGTAATTTTAAGTGGGTATCACCTGAAGACATTGATATTGAAGCTATTTTATCGATGCCTGCAGACGGACCGCAAGGCTGCATACTAGAAGTGGACTTGGAGTATCCCCAAGAACTGCATGATGCACATAATGACTACCCCCTAGCTCCCGAGAAATTAACTGTCACCCTTAAGGATCTTTCAATGTTATCAATATTCATGATAAAAGATATAGCATATACTAATTCAACCAAATTAATTCCAAATTTAAAAGATAAAAAAAATTACATTACACATTATAGAAATTTGCAACTGTATACTCAACTAGGCTTAAAAATTACTAAAATTCATAAAGTGTTGCAATTTGATCAGTCTCCATTTTTAAAGAAGTATATAGAGTTCAATACTGAAAAAAGAAAGCACGCCACTTCAACGTTTGAAAAAGATTTTTTCAAACTCATGAACAATTCGGTATACGGCAAGACCATGGAGAACGTAAGAAATAGAATAAATCTCGAATTGGTGAACAACAAAAAAATTGCCGAAAAACGAGTGGCTTGTCCAACGTTCCAAAGTTTCACAATATTTAACGAAGATCTGGTGGCAGTGAAACGCATCAAGAAAACGTTAAAATTAAATCGTCCCATCTATGCTGGGTTCTGCATCTTAGAACTCAGCAAATTAATAATGTATGATTTCCACTATAATGTCATAAAAAAGCAATACGGGGGTAACGCAAATCTGCTCTTCACGGATACTGACTCTCTCACTTATGAAATTTTCACGGAGGATGTTTATCAAGATATGCAGCAATATGCCCACATCTATGACACTTCAGATTACCCGCAAGATCATCCTCTCTATAGCAGCATCAACAAAAAGAAGATTGGTTGTTTCAAGGATGAGTTGAATGGGAAACCTATCCTTGAATTTGTGGGGTTAAGAGCAAAGATGTACTCCATCTTAACTGAAGACTGTGAAAAAAAGACTGCAAAGGGGGTTGCACGTCATGTCATACGCAAACGCCTAACACATGAGCAATATTATAGATGCTTACAATCTTTAGACGGCACAAAAGAACTTAATTATCGAATCCAAAGTGAGAAGCACAAACTATTCAGTATTTGTCAGAATAAGGTAGCTCTAAGCGCTTTTGATGATAAGCGATATGTTTTAGAGGATGGAGTGCATACACTCGCTCATGGCCATTATGAGTGTTTGTAAAAAAATAAAAATAAAAAAAAATAAAAAAAATATATATATATATACATATCCATTTTAACAAGTGAATAACAGTGGTATACTGTGTGGAGATTTCTTTTGTTTGTAGGCCTCCTGGGGATGTTGTTCATTTCTTTGCTCCACATAGTTAATTATTATTTAAAGAAACAAAAACAACAACGCATCCTCTGTGCTACGCCCTGTCTCCATTCATGCGAGGCTAGCGTGATGGGGAAAGGCACAGTAAGAATTTTTATTTGAAATGAGGCGGTAGACGAGTTCTACCGGGCGGCTGGTGGGTCCTCATTTTATAATAATATTTTTTATTTCAGGTTTAATTCATAAAGTACAATTTGTTTAAAAATATAACGAAGTCCCTTATTTTTCATGAGAGAATGCATCACAGTCTGAAAATTTTTCCAAGTCCCCTTATTTCAAAAATATCTTAAAGTCTGAAAAAATTACAAGTCCCCTTATTTGAGAAAATTGTTAAAGTCTGAAAAAATTACAAGTCCCCTTATTTGAAAAATATCTTAAAGTCTGAAAAAATTACAAGTCCCCTTATTTGAAAAAAAGGAAAAAAATTCTTATCAACCCTTCGAACTTCCGGTCTTAGCATCCGCTCCCCACATCCGGTCCGACCACGCCCCCCTCTCTCTCTCGACCCAGGGAACGCACTTGTATGGCTGCGCACGATTAACATGGCTGCGCATGAGCAGAACGAACATTTATCTACTACTAATAGCACGTAAATAGCACTTACGAAATCATAAAACACATCGAATATCAATTTAAAATTCACATTAAAAACCTTAAACATTGCAAAGATTCGTTAAAAAAGAACACTTACCTTTATTTTTTTTTAAATAACCGCTCAGAAATGTCCCCAGCACCCACCGGCTTATAACGTAACACCAGCATGCTTTGTTTTATTTAGCTCTATATTCACACCATATTTCTATCAAACACACACAAAAGAACGCTCCTTTTCCTTTCAAAACATAAAAAAACTCCATATTCCACACATAAATACTGACGACGAAATTCCCCGAGACGCTTGCTAACCTACGATAAAGAGTCCCTAAAACAGAATCAAAACCACAAGGAAAATCAAACATTAACTTAATCCACTCTATCACCAGCAACAAACAAACAACTATCGTCATTCAATTAGCACTGATTGAAAATCCCATACTTCAAAACACCATGCGTTTCTCTTTGGTTACCAGTCTGAACAATCACCGGCAGGGTACTTCACTCCAGCTGAGCATCGCCCATGACGGCGCCAGAGCCAACGCCAAATCAATTTGTAAACAAAGCATCAAAATGTAAACAGCACCGTATACGGAATATAGTCCAAAAAGGTAACTTACCTCTATTTTTTTTTGCTCAGAAATGTCCCCAACACCCACCGGCTTATAACGTACTATATTTCTAACAAACACACACAAATTCTTTTCATATATTAACATAACACATTTAATTCCCTTCCATCAATAACGGAAACAATTTCAAATTCCCAAACCTGACGAAACACGTATTCTTTATGGTTGCCAGTCACAACTACCACCGGCAGTTGGCGGTGCATCGCTCACTCTCGCGTCAAATTGTCCGCCAATGATTTGTAAACAAAACATTGATATGTAAACAAAGCACAGTATACGGAATATAGTCCAATTACTCAAGCAAATTGTATGGAATTTTGATAAACTGTAAATATTGTTTTATATGTTTTATATGTCTCTTAGAATGTCATTATGCTCTGTCTATCGGTTTTGGAAGTTGCACATGCCATAGGTGAGCGTTGAAATACGGTACAGTGCCATCTATAGGGTGAAATTGGCGACTTTTTTTTCATATTTGAATTGCGCATGTTCTGAAACGTGTAGATACCAAATTTCACTGGAATATTCCCGGTAGTTTTCTCTCCAGCACCCCTTGAACACTTGCAGTTTAATTATGGCCACCCTGTATATATAAATACGCTAAGGAAAGCCTTGGTGTCCCTTTTGCAGCACATTGCGCTAACGGATGAGCGCTAAATTCGGTACAGTTAAAGTGCTTATGGAGGTGATTGTGCGAATGATAAAAATTTTTGTGTAATATGTTCATTCACTGTAAAAAAATTAGAGAAGTAAATTGGCGAGCAATATTTTGCTCAAAGTCGGATGATGATTCCATTGTTGTGTCCATTTTGAAATAACAGCATTAAGTCTTAACGGTACAATAGGGTTATAATATTCCAACAAAATTTGCAAAAAATGAAATTATTCGCCAGTTAAGTGAAAATATTGTCGAAATACATCAGCAATCAATAGGAGATGAAAATAATATTACATCGTTAATGAGGTGTATGGAAATACAGGGTGATCAGCGAATAAGCCCTGATTTCAAAATTAAATATCTCTACAACAAAGATCGATAGAATTATGCGGTAAACTGTACGTTTATTAGCAAAACTGTAAAAATGGCGCACAAAAGTTTAGAAAATTTAGTTACGAAAATCGTCAACAGATAGCGATCTCATCGCAATGACCTATCAATAGAATTTAAAATGTGCTTCGAAGGCTAAAGCGATCAGTAGGACTGTTGGAGAGTGAAAAGAGGCTAGCGTAGAAAGTGAAATAATGTATTCCATTGAAGAACGTGTGTTTATGGTACTGGAATTTCACCAATTACAATACAGTCCTACGGCAACACGTTGCAGTTTTCAAAACAGATTCAATGTTCCAGTTGGACCCGATGCGAAAACCATTCGCACGCTCTTCGCGAAATTTGAACGGACTGGCAGCGTGGATGATGATCGAAAGGGAAATGTTGGGCCTAGGCAAACTGTAGTCACTCCTGAAAATGAAGCCAAAGTTTTCTGGAATTGTTCAGCAAAATCCTAGGAAAAGCATCCGATGGATTGCATCAGAGGCAGGTTTGAAGTACACGAGCACTCAAAAATTTTTAAAAAATAGCCTACGGCTGTTTCATACAAAATCCAAACTCATCAGGCCATACCCATGAAAGCTGTGCAACAATAGGTTGACTTTGCGAATCAGATTCTATTCTAACTATGATCGACACCAATGGATTTGATGTGGGCTGTATCTGGTTCACAGATGTGGTACATTTTCATTTGAATGGAATCATTAATAAACAAAACTGGAGATTTTGGGGTCCCGAAAATCCTCATTTGTGTGAAGAGAAAGCACTGTATTCGCCTAAAGTTACTGCATGGGCTGCGGTATGCGCCAGAGGCATTATCGGGCCTTTTTTTCATCCGAGAAACGGTAACTACGGAACGTTACACTAAAATTTTGGAACAATTTGTCAGCACTCAACTAGGGTTGGAGGATCGACCAGGTATCGATTGGTTCATGCAAGATGGGGCTCGACCACACCGAACAGATAAAGTTTTTCGCTTTCTTCATGAATATTTTGGTAATAGAGTAATTGTGTTAGATTATCCGCAATTTACTGACACAGGAATAGCTTGGCCTCCATATTCTCCCGATCTTACTCCTTGTGACTTCTTCCTGTGGGCGCATTGAAAGACACTGTCTATCTAAACAATCCCGCTACTCTTAGATGAGCTTGAATCGTTGATTAGTGTTGCATGTGATTCCATTTCCGTTGAGATATTGCAAGACGTGATGTCAAATTTCATTGTTCGTTTACGCCACCTCATTGTTTCGAACGGTGAACACTTTGAAAAATTTTTATTCTGATTACAAAGACTGCTTCACTTTATTTATTTATTTATTTATTTTAGACTCCTTTCAGAGAAAGAGTTTTCAGCGCAGAGCGCCATCTGTTGACGATTTTCGTAACTAAATTTTCTAAACGTACAGTTTACCGCATAATTCTATCTATCTTTACTGTAGAGATATTTAATTTTGAAATCAGGGCTTATTTGCTGATCACCCTGTATTTCCAGATACATACTCTAGGGTAACATATATTGAAGTCAGTTATTTTAGCTCAGTTATTTGCCTTAAAAATGATGAACTGAGAACATATCATAGCTACGATAAAATAATTTGCCATGATGACAGTAAAATCAATAATTACCCAGTACAGTTTTAAGTTTTTTGACTGTTAATGGTTTGGATAATTTTCGTAACTAGTCGATAAAAAGCCAAATAATTGAAACATGCGCCAATAGCAAACAAACCTAACGAGAATCACGAGCATCATTTCCAGTACAAAGTTCTTTCATCAGCATTTCTATATTTTGGAATTTTAATTTAATTCCATATGTTTTTCTCATTTCTATATTTTTAACAGACGATTAATTCAATAAACATACAAATTTCTTTTTAATGATACTTATATACACTGTAATTTGTATATAAATACTTTTTTTTTTTTGCATACTGACTAACATTTTCCGCTTTATTTTGGAGAACAACGATGTTTTAGAGGTAGTCTTTTAATGTCACAAAAAAAAAAAATTGTTGGTGGATTTACGCCCGGCAAATCTAAAAGTATCATAGTTTGACACCACATATGTTAGTGTTGAAAGTTAAATGCATAGTTTTACTGATCAGAAACTTAAGTAATACAAAGGGACGAGGGTCAATTGCACTCGCGCCAACAGCTCTCAATCAAATCGAGGGGCGAGTTGCAGTTTAAATTGCAATTCAATACGGTCTCTTGAGTGTCTAGGCACAATTTCCATCGTTCCACTACACTTCCGAACGCCTTCTCTAAGGCTTTGGGCTCCACGATCACCAGGCTTGACTCCCCTCAATTTTCACTTCTTTGTACGGAGTATAAGGAAGTAATGTGATCCCGAAAATTTTCGGAGGCCAGATTTCGACAGAAAAACCAATTTTGACTACCTCTAAATTTAATTTTAAGAATTTTTTCGATGCATCTCATTGCACGCTAGCATGCACGTTCATATAAATGCGTGTGCAACCCATTTTGACCGACCGCGACTCTATTTTGACCAGTTTTTCAATGCCATTTGTACGTACGTGTGTATGTATATAACTCACATGTCTCAAAAACTATTGGTCGTAGAATGTTGAAACTTTAATATTTAGAATTGTTGTAACATCTAGTCGTGCACCTCCCCTTTTGGTCCCAATTGACTAAATAGTTTATCTACAGGACTGCTGAAAAGATTCGAAAAACATTATGGTCTATGGGCTGAAATTCATTAAACTCGTATATCTCAAAAACTATTAGACGTAGCAGAGACGGCCCGAGGGGCGTGCGGGGCCCCAGGCGAAGTGCAAGAGCGGGGCCTCTTCTCTATCATGTTTTATGAGATAGCAATAAAATGGCCCAGAAGCGGAGCCTCTATACGCGCGGGCCTTAGGCGATCGCCTACATTCGCACCCCCCCCCCTTGGGCCGGCCCTGGACGTAGAATATTGAAACTTTATATTTAGGATTGTTGTAACATCTAGCTGTGCACCTCCGCTTTCGGTCCCGTTCGACTAGATAGTTTATCTACAGGGCTGCCCAAGAGATTTTAAATACATTACCCTCTATGGGCAGAAATTCATTAAAGCGTATTTTAGAGGTATTAGGTATTTCAAACAACTCAGAAGTGATATATGCTGTTAAGGTTTACAAAATGAATTTCTCCATCGAAAAAAGTGTCTTCATTAAAAAAAATTCATTTATAGTTCTGCTACAGGAACACTCAAACGATTTCCAACACATTACGGTCAATGGCGATTTTAGGGACATTCATCCTTTCAAGCACAATACCGTCCTTCCTACCATGTTGTTGGAAACTATACAATTTTCGACCAAGAATCTTGTTGAACAGTCAGCCCCTGGAAGTAGAGAAACATCCAAGGTATTTGAGCTTCATTTTGGATCCTGAGATTCTGGGTAATAGTCATTTGGGACATCTTGCTTTGAGGACTAGGAAACGCTTAGAAATCCTTAAGTATATCTCGGGCCGTGACTTGAGTGCCGATGCTGGTACCCTCAGAAATACCTATGTTTCTCTTATTCGGCCCCTTTTTGGAATATGGCTTTCCCATCTTTTGTGGTACCTCTGACTTAAACTTGCAGAAACTTGAACGTGTACAGCTCTGTGCTGCAAGGATCATACAGGTTCGCAATTCCTGCCCGAGCGATATTGTGCTCTATGAGGCCGATCTGCAGCCTCTAAGTCTTAGGAGAAATGCGTTTAGTGAAGTAATACGGCAGGCTCTCCTGTCTTGACATTCAGAATCGTACCTCAAAATTTCTGGGGTCATGGATGAGTAATCAGAGGCTCAAACGTGGTAGTCCTTTTGGACGGGTAGTCTCTGGCCACCTTGTCGCCAGTTCTGTAGAACATCACAACTTATCTCAGATCACCGACCCTTTCGAGGTGTTCTGAGATACTATCAGGTTGGGGTTTACTTTCATGCTAACCTTCTGTCCAAGTTAGCAAACAAGAGGAACTGCCGTGCTATTTGAAACAGCTAGCTCTGGAAAGAATTAATAATGTCCCCATGGATGCTGTTCATATGTACACGGGTGGCAGTAGACTTGATGGTGGCAGTTCTGGTAGTGGCACTTATATTAGACTAGCTGAATTCTCCGTTCTTCGCACGGGAATGAATGGATTCTTTCTTTATATTACGTTTGTTGTAATTACTATTTATCATAATGAATAGATATAGCAAAATTGATGTCTCATAAATATTATCTGCGTTCAATAATTATGCATAAAGAATTTCATGGCGATCGTTTGAACACTGAAGAAGATGATTCGGCGCAGCGCCATCAACTGTCGAAGTTTTTGCAAAATGGATAGCATCAAAATATTTTCATATTCAAATATCTACGTGTACGAATTTTCATAGCAAACAGTTTAACGGTCAAGATACGCTGCAGCGCCATCTAGTGGCGAATTAAATTAATGATACGCTACAGCGCCATCAAAGGGCGAGTTAAGCAAAATGGATAACGCGAAAATATTCTCCGTGTTCAAATGTGTATGTATACCAATTTTCAGAGCGGTTTGTTGAAGAATCAAGAAGTTGATTGCTGAAGTGCTATCAAGTGGTGAGTTAACATAATAAACTCTAGGACTGCAGTCAGGGGCAGATTTGCCAAGTTGGGGGCCCTGGCAAAACTTCATTATGATACCCTCTTTCGAAAACTTTTTCAAAATTTACAAATTTTTAAACTTGCCCCGAATGTCCTCCCGGAAATCAGGCCCTTGCTGCAGTGTAATCAAGTTGTGAGTACATCCAAATGAATACTAAAAAAATATTCTCTCTGCTCAAATGTGCATGTATACCGATTTTTAAGGTGATCGGTCGAACGGCTTTGAAGTTGGTGCGCTGCATCGGCCTCTAGAGGCAAGTCATAGCAATCATAGCAAAATAGCGCAAAAGTATTCTCCTTGCTCAAATATCTGTGTGTACCAATTTTCATAAATCAGCTGAACGGTATTTTTATAGCAAATGATTGAGCGGTACAGAAGGCGAGTTATAGCTAAACGGGTGCGGCGAAAATCTTCTTTTCGTTCAAACATCTATGTTTACTAATTTCCATGGCGATTAGTTGAACGGTCCTGAAATTATTGATCTGAAGTGACATCTAGTGGCAAGTTCTGGCAAAATGGATAACGCCAAAATAATCTTCTTGTTCGAATATCTAGCTATACCAGTTTTCATAGTGATCAGTTGAACAGTCTTTATATGTTGCAGCGCTATCAAGCGACGAATTAAAGTAAAAAGTTTATACGTTGCAGCGCTATCTATTGGCGAGTTAAAGTAACGATGTGCTACAGCGCAATGATGTAGCTATTTATAGCAAAATGGATAACACGAAAATATTCTTCGTGTTCAAGTATCTATCTATATCAATTTTCATAGAGATCAATTGTCACGAAGTTGGTGCGCTGCATTGCCATCTAGTAGTGAGTAACAGCTAAATCAGGAGTTCCCAAACTTTTTTCACCGCGGCAACCTTGTAAGATTAAAAACAGTTCGCGGCACCCTTCTCAGACTAAAAAATTTCGCGGCAAGTTACCTTTACAGCAGTATGAATATGAAGTTTAGAATGAAACAGTTTGGATGCATTTTTCATTATTTCTTTTGTGCTTATTGGGCTAACTATCAAGAAAGTATTCTCTTGGGAAAGCAATATAGAATTTTGCCCCACCCCATCTCAAGGAGTTCTTGTAAAAGAGAGACGACTGGACACTGAACTCTCACGAACTTTACTGACATATTTTTGTTTCCGCCCACTGGTCATCGGCTTGTCCAACTTTTTAGTGGGATACCCGTTCAGAGAAAAGTTTTTCATTATACTTTACCAAATGTTCGACTTTCCTTGATTATCTCCACGGCACCCCTGGCATACGCTCGCGGCACACAGTTTGGGAACCTCCGAGCTAAATGAATAGTTAGAATATATTCTCCATGCTCAAATGTGTAAGCATAAAAATTTTTATGGCGATTAGTCGAACGGTATAGAAGTTGATGCGCTGCAGTGCCATCTTGCGGCAAGTTATAGCAAAACGGATAGAGTAAAAATATTCTCCATGTTCATATATCCACGTGTACCAATTGTCATCAAAATCGTTGACCGGTATTTTCACAGCAAGCGCTCACACGAAATAGAATTCGGCGTTCTGCAGCACCATCTAGCGGTAAGTTAAGCAAAATGGATAGTGTAAAAATATTCTACGTCTTCAACCATCCGTGTGTACCAATTTTCATCAAAATCAGTTGACTGGTATTTCATAGCAAGCGGTCGAACGGAATAGAAATCAACGTCCTGGAGCGCCATCTAGCGTCAAGTTACAGCAAAATGGATAAAGTAAAAATATTCTCCGTCTTCAAATATCCCTGTGTACCAATTTTCATGAAAACCGGTTGAACGGAATAGAATTCGATGTACTGCAGCGCCATCTAGCAGCAAGTCATGGCAAAACAGATAATGTAAAAATATTCTACGTGTTCAAATATCCATACGTACCCATTTTCGTCAAAATAAGTTTAACGGTTTTTTCATAGCCAGCGGTTGAATAGAATTCGGCGTTCTCCAATACCACCTAGAAGTGAGCTAGAATAAAAACCTTCTCCGTGACATAAGACTTAAGTGTACCAAATTTCATGGTGAACGGTCAAACGGTTTTGGAGTTTTTCAACGTCATACACACCCACCCACCCACATACATACATTTATATATATATAGATTTCGGGATCATGAAATTAAAATCTAGAGAAGAATTCCAGACTTCTGCTCGGTATTTCGAAGCGAGCTTATCGCAATTCTAGAGGGTCTGGACTCCATCATGTTGCTACCGCAGCTGAAGGACATTTGGATATTTTCGGATAGTAGAAGTACTATCCAGCACTTGGCCGATTGGCATAACGTGAAAGATAGTACTGTAGCAAACATTCTCAGGAAACTAATGCCGGTATCTCACTAAAGGGAAAATCCGAGCAACTCCGAGCTGGACCAACTTTCCCGACGGACTTGAAGGCGTGGTTATCTTTAAGGGTTGCAAAAGTAAACAAACTGTCTCCGACGCCAAATAGTCATCGCATCGCTGATTTGGCATGAAGGTTATTATTTTACTAACCGTGACTCAGCATTTCGCGTCAAGTTAACCCTATCGTTGGTTGAAAGTTGAGATTATATTACATTTATTAAAATAATGATTACTGATGAAGAAAAAAGTATTTTAGCTATAGCCATAATAGGAGCAGCTGTTTCTGCAAGAAAGCCATCTCTTGCACACTCTTTTTGTGTATTGAGGGTGTAGAGGATTCCATATGCAAGGGAACTTTTTAATTTCTTCGATGAAATCCATTTCTAATTCCAAACTCCACTTGAATGCCGCCATAATTTTATTTGCACGTGCGTGATTGCGATTCTATTTTGATATCGAGCCAAGCTGCCAAGCTTCGAACACAGAAGTGGTCGCCATTACTCGCCATTGCTTATGACGTAGCAGAAAGAAGTACTCTGATTGGCCGCAATTTCGGCCGACTCGGATTTTTTCGTTCCGAAAGGTAAAAGTTGGAGATCGTCGTCGTCGAGGCAATGACGGGAGAAAATCCGCCGGAGAGTTGATCTGCAGGAAAAGTTGGTCGGACGGATCTTAGTGTGTGATACCCTTATTAAATAACTTTCCGCTTCTCTTCGGATCCACTTCCAGTGGACTCCGTCCCATGTCGGCGTTGCTGGAAATGAAATTGCGGACTGTTTGGTTAAAGGTGGTGCTGGCGGGGTCACAGCGTCTGACGCTCCTCTTACATATATGGAGCTAATTTTCTAAATACAAGGCAATGAATAAGGCCATTTGGATAGTCCCGCCAGTGCACCCGTGGTATCAGAGTAAGTGCTCAGGCAGCTCCTTGGTTCGGGGCAGCAGTAGACGAGACCAAACTGCTCTTACCCGTTCCATTAGTGGTCATATAATATCAATGACTTTTGTTGCTGGCAATAAGCACTTCGAGGTGTGCACTAGGTGCTCTTCTGCACAGGCCTCCCTTGGCCACATTTTATCTTGTCTGCGACTTACCAGGCAAGACCTGGTTCAGGACCCCCTATTGGTACTGGACCTCTTTAGGGTGAATGGACCTGATCTAGCTCTGATGGTCGCGGGATGAGAAACATTAACAGCATACCATCCTACCATATAGTTAGGCAATGATTCGTCCACGGTCACGTCACGTGACTACCTCCAGAATTATGCCGAAAGTCGCCAAGCTTGGAGACTTTTGGTGTATATGTGTATGTATTTAACTCTCAAATCTCAAAAACTATTAGTCGTAGAATGTTGAAATTTCATATATAAGATTTTTGTAACATCTAGTTGTGCATCTCGATTTTTGATTCCAATCTGTTGGAGAGTTAATTTAGTGGAACTCCCAAAAAATTTCAATACATTAATGTCTATGGACATCTTCAATATATTACATCTGTAGTCAGTCATTGTTTGGCCCATGCCGAAAATCTCACCATTTGTCATCGACCTTGGCGAGTTTTGCCGAAATATCGCTAAATTTGGAGCCAAAAATAAATTTGTATTCGCATATCTCTGAAACTTTTAACCGTAAAATGTTGAAATTTTGTTTAGAACTATTGTAACATCTAACTGTGCATCTATTTTTTGATGGAAATCGACTGGGTAATTTATTTTCAGTGTCAGCCAAATGACTTTAAATACATTAAAGTGATGGATACATTCAATTCATTGAAAGTCTGTGGTTAATTACAACATTGGCTATCCCCCAAAATCTCGAAAACTATCTCAAGCTTGTCTGCTTTTTGTGAAATATCGTTCAATTATGTGTCAGGAGCAAATCTTTCAATTGAACCTAGCTTGGCGATATCGGAAATATTTGGCTTGGAATCCCTAAACCTTAGTATTACGGCAGTATTTTATCTCTTTTAAACAAAATAAGTTTCGATGAAGTGCTTCGAAAATATTTTTGATTTTTGACGTGCTAGTCATGTGTTGTCCACATCAGATTTTTTATTTCCTTGTACGGAGTATAAGGAAGTAACGTGATCCCGAAAAATTTCGGGGACCAAATTTCGACGAAAAAAACGATTTTGACTCCCTCTAAATTTACTTTCAAGAATTTTTTAAGAAAATTGCATCTCATCGTACGTTAGCATGCAAGTTCAATAAATGCGTCTGCAACTCCTTTTGACCAATGGCGAGTCTATTTTAAATGACCAATATCTCCATGTAGTTTGTACGTACGTCCGTACGTATGTATGTAACTCGCAAATCTCAAGAACTATTGGTTGTAGAATATTGAAACTTCATATTTAGGATTGTTGTAATATGCAGTTGTGCATCTCCCCTTTTGGTTCGAATTGACTGGATAGTTTATCTACAGGACCGCCCAAAAAATTCGAAATACATTACGCTCTATGGGCAGAAATTCATTAAAGCGTATTTTAGAGGTATTATGCTATTTCAAACGCCTCAGAAGTGATATATGTTGTTAAGAGTTACAAAATGAATTTCTTCATCGAAAAAAGTGTCTATCATTTACAGCTCTGCTGCAGGAACATTCAAAAGATTTCCAATACATCACGGTCAATGGCAATTTCAGGGACATTCATCCATTTCAAGCACAATACCGTGAAACTCCGAATAGCAGAATAACTATTAATATATCGGATGCCGCTAGGTGGCACTGCAGAACGTCGTATTCTATTCAATCGCTTGCTATGAAAATACCGTTTAACCTATTTTGACGAAAATTGGTACGCATGGATATTTGATCACGGAGAATATTTTTACACTATCCATTTTGCTACAACTTTCCGCTAGATGGCGCTGCAGAGCATCGAATTCTATTCCGTTCGACCGCTTGCTATAAAAACACCGTCTTGCCGATTTTGATGAAAATTGGTTATTTGTGGATATGTGAACACGGAAAGTATTTTTGCATTATCCATTTTGCTATATATCTTCCGCTAGATGGTGCTGTAGAACGTCGAGTTCTATTCCGTTCAAGTGCTTGCTGTGAAAATACCGTTCAACCAATTTTGATGAAACTTGGTACACATGGACATTTGGACATGGAGAATATTTTTACACTATCAGTTTTGCGGCAACTTGCCGCAAGATGGCGCTGCAGCGCATCAAGTTCTATACCGTTCGACCAATCGCCATAAAAAATTTTATACTTACACATTTGAGCACGGACAATATATTCTAATTATCCATTTAGCTGTTACTCACTATTATATGGCATTGCAGCGCATTATTACTTTGACTCGCCATTAGATGGCAATGCAGCGCACCAACTTCTTGACCGGACAACTGATCTCTATGAAAATTCATATAGATTCTTGAACACGGAGAATATTTTCGTGTTATCCATTTTACTATACTCGCCACTTAATTGTGCTGTATCACATCATTACTTTAACTCGCCGCTGAATGGCGCAGCAGAATATGAAGATTGTTCAACTGATCGCTATGAAAACTGGTATAGATAGATAATTGAACACGGAGGATACTTTTACGCTATCCATTTTGCTATGACTTGCCGCTAGATGCCGATGCAGCGCACCAACTTCAAAACCGTTCGACCGTTTAACGTTAAGAATTGGTATATTTACACATTTGCACAGAGAGAATATTTTTTTAGTATTCATCTCGCCGTAGCTCACCATTAGATGGCACTGCAGCACATTATTACCTCCCCACTAGATAGCACCGCAGTAATCACCTTCTTGATCGTACAACTGATCGCTTTGAAAATTGGTATGCATACATATTTGAACACGGAGTACATTTTCGCATTATCCATTTTGCTGTAACTCGCCCTTTGATGTCGCTGTAGCGTATTATTACTTTAATTCGTAACTAAACGGCGCTGCGGCGTATCTTGACCGTTAAATTGTTTACTATGAAAATTGGTACACACAGATATTTGAGCATGGGAATATTTTAATGCTATCCATTTTGCAATAACTTTGACAGTAGATTGCGTTGCGCCGAAATATCTTCTTCACCGTTCAAACAATCGCCAAGAAATTCTATAAGCAGGATTATTGAACACAGAAAATATTTATGCGATATCCATTTCGATATATCTACTTATTATGATAAATAGTAATTACATCAAACTGTAATATTAAAAAACAAAATATGAAAAAAAAAAGTCTGAAATTCTTCCAGATTTTATTTACGCACTAGAGTGTGCTTTTACTCTCTCCCACACACACGAAACCCCAAGATTTTATATGTCGGTTCCAATTATGATGTATGCTTCAACATGGCACAGTGGTTATGTCCTTGGAAATAATAGGCTGGCGAAGCGTGAAGCCGGTCTTATCGCGCGTCTGTCAACCTAACTGAAACCACCGCCACCGTCAGACTATCGCCAAAACTCGCCCAGAACGCTGTCAAATGGCGATATTTTGGGCATGGGCCCAATGACTGACTATCGCCAAATTTGGCGATATTTTGAAAAACTCGCCACGGTCGACGACAGACGGCGAGATTTTGGGCATGGACCAAACATTGACTATCTACAGTTAAATTATATTGAAGATGTCCATAGACATTAAAGTATTGAACTTTTTTTCGGTGGTCCTGTAAATAAACTCTCCAGTAGATTGGAACCAAACATCCAGATGCACAACTACATGTTACAACAACTTATGTATGAAATTTCAACATTCTACGACTAAAATTTTTTGAGATTTGAGAGTTAAATACATACACACGTACACCAAAAGTCGCCAAGCTTGGCGACTTTTGGCGTAGTTCTTGAGTGAGGCACGTGACCGTGGTCGGACCATTACCTAACTTATAAGGTAGGACGGTATTGTGCTTGAAATGGATAAATGCTCCTAAAATTGCCATTGACCGTAATGTATTGCAAATCTTTTGAGTGTTCCGGTAGCAGAACTATAAATGATAAAGACACTATTTTCAATAGAAAAAATCATTTTGTAACTCTTAACAGCATATATCACTTCTGAGTCGTTTGAAATAGCATAATACCTCTAAAAACCGCTTTGATGGATTTCGGCCCATAGAGCGTAATGTATTTCGAATCTTTTGGGCGGTCCTGTAGATAAACTGTCGAGTCGAATGGAATCGAAAGAGAAGGTGGACAACTAGATTTTACAACAATCCTAAGTATAAAGGTTTCGACGTTCTACGCCTAATATTTTTTGAGATACGCGAGTTTAATGAATTTCGGCCCATATAGCGTAATGTATTTTGAATCTTTTGGGCGGTCCTGTACATAAACTATCCATTCGATTGAGACCAAAAGGGGGGGTGCACAAGTAAAAACACACAAAATGCAAGAATATAGATTGAAAACTAAAGAAAACCCTACCCAAGTCCCTAAAATTAACAAAAATTGAAAAGTGACTCGACGCGCTCGCGGAGACAAAAACTCGTGATTGAAAGAAATAGCACTCTCAAGTGCTAAAAATCCATTCATTCCCGTGCGAAGAACGGGGCATTCAGCTTGTATATTTATAAAAACTCAAATATTTAATATCAGTGGACAATGTATATAAACTACGTATATTCGACTGAATAGTTTATCTACAGGACCGCCCAAAATATTCGAAATACATAATGCTCTATAAGGCCAAAAGTCATTTAACTCGCATATTTCAAAAACTATTAGGCGTAGAATGTTGAAACTTTATATTTAGGATTGTTGTAGCATCTACTTGTGTAGTTCTCTTTTCGGTTCCATTCGATTGCATAGTTTATCTACAGGGCCGCACAAAATATTCTAAATACATTACGCTCTATAGCCCGAAATTCATTAAAGCGTATTTCAGAGGTATGGGGCTATTTCAAACGACTCAGAAGTGATACATGCTGTTAAGAGTTACAAAATGAATTTCTCCATTAAAAGAAGTGTCTTTATCATTTATAGTTCTGCTACAGAAACACTCAAAATATCTCCAATACATTACTGTCAATGGCAATTTTAGGGGCATTCATCCATTTCAAGCACAATACCGTCCTACCATATAAGTTAGGTAATGGTCCGACCACGGTCACGTGCCTCCCTCAAGAACTACGCCAAAAGTCGCCACTTTAACTCTCAAATCTCAAAAACTATTAGTCGTAGAATGTTGAAATTTCATATATAAGATTGTAACATCTAGTTGTGCATCTCGATTTTTGGTTCCAATCTACTGGAGAGTTTATTTACTGGAACTTCCAAAAGAATTTCAATACATTAATGTCTATGAACATCTTCAATATATTACATCTGTAGTTAGTTATTGTTTGGCCCGTGGCCAAAATCTCGCCGTTTGTGGTCGATCTTGGTGAGTTTTGCCAAAATATTGCTAAATTTGGCGATAGTCAGTCACTTAGTCCATGCCCAAAGTATTGTCATTTGTCATCGTCCTTGTCGAGTTTTGTCGAAATATCGCCAAATTTGGCGATAGTCTGTCATTGTTTGTTCCATGCTCAAAATATCGCCATTTGTCATCGACCTTGGCGAGTTTCGTCGAAATACCGCCAAATTTGGCGCCAAATATTATATCGTATTTTGTATGTCTTTAACCCGTAGAATTTTGAACTTTTGTATTTAGAACTGTTGTAATATCTAACTGTTTTCAATATCTTTTTTGAATGCAATCGCCTGGGTAATTTATTTAAAGGGTCAGCCAAATGACTTTAAATACATTAAGGTGTATGGGTGCATTCAATTCATTAAAAGTCTGAGGTCAATTACTACTTTGGCTTTGGCTATCCCTAAAATCTCGCAGACTATCTCAAGCTTGTCGGCTTTTGGTGAAATATCGCCAAATAAAGTGTCAGAAGGAAATCTTTCAAATTGAATTCAGCTTGGCGATATCGAAATATTTGGCTAGAAACATGGGCGCCGGCAGCATAGAGCAAGGGGGGGCAATGCCCCCTCTGGATTTTTGTATGCAGTGTTTTCCCTTGCTTTTTTGCTCTTTCCAACATGGTAACCATACGTTGAAGTAGTCTTTGCCCCCCCCTCGGGAAATGTTTTGCCGGCGCCCATGGCTAGAAATCACTCCACCTTACTATTAATGATATTTTAGCTCTTTCAAACAAAATAAATTTACATGAAGTGCGCCGAAAATATTTTTGATTTAATAGACGTACGTGCAAGGAAGTCATGTGTTGTCCACATCAGATTTTTTAAAAAATTTCTGTTATATCAACGATTGCCATTTACTTCGCCTCGATGGAAATAAAAACAACCTGAGATGCGCAGAAGCAGGAGATACAAGCGCAGTTACCCAGTGTGCGTAGCGCCATCTGTTTGAAACAACGGCGTTATCCAACTTTTTAAGAGAAGTGTCCCCTCCTATAAATTTAACTTCGTGGTTTATGATATCAAGTATATTTTAAGAGTTTTTTGTTAGATAAAATTTCAGTATCGTTTTCTGCATCATGACTGCCCTAATGCATTGTTTACGCTTTAGGAACTGCATGATAAACAAGTAATATTAAAAAAAAAATTTTAAGTCAATTCTTACTTTGGTCAACAAAGAAAAGTTTACTTTTTGTTAAATTCAATTAATTACATTTAATTAATGAATTAATATTTGAAAAAACTATTTGAATTTGAGTGGGTTGCAATAGTATTATAATTTCAGCATTCTACGGTTAAAAGTTTTAGAGTTATGCGAAATAATTTTTGGCGCTAAATTTAGCCATAGTTTGGCAAAACTCAGTCGACGAAAAATGGCGAGATTTTGGGCTGAACAAAACAATGACTGACTTTCACCAAATTTGGCGACATTTCGGCAAAACTCGCCAAATTTCGCGATAGTGAGTCATTGTTTTGTCCATGCCCAAATTGTATAAAGTGAACATGTCCATAGATATTAATGTATTGAAATTCTTTTGTGTCATCTTGTAAACAAATTCTCTAGTAGCTTGGAACCAAAAATCGAGATGTACAATTAGATGTTATAACAATCTTATATATGAAATTTCAACATTCTACGACTATTGCTATTTGAGAGTAGAATACGTACACACGTACAAAAGTCGCCAAGCTTGGCGACTTTGGGCGTAATTCTTGAGGAAGGCACGTGACCATGGTTGGACCATTACCCAACTATATGGTAGGAAGGTATTGTACTTGAAATGGATGAACGTCCCTAAAACTGCCATTGACCGTAAAGTGTTGGAAATCTTTTGAGTGTTCCTGTAGCAGCACTATAAATGAAAAAGACACATTTTTCGATGGAAAAATTCATTTTGTAACCCATAACAGGATATATCACTTGTGAGTCGTTAGAACTAGCCTAATACCTCTAGAATATGCATTAATGAATTTCTGCCCATAGAGCGTAATGTATTGAAAATCTTTTGGCCGTCCCTGTAGATAAACTATCCAGTCGAATGGGACTGAAATGGCGGGTGCACAACTAGATGTTACAACAATCCTGAATAATAAAGTTTGAACATTCTACGCCTAATAGTTTTTGAGATATGAGAGTTTAATGAATTTCGGACCATAGAGCGCAATGTATTTCGAATCTTTTGGGCGGTCCTGTAGATAAATTATCCAAAAGGTTTAAAAGGAGATATATCGCTAAAAATTAATAAATAATATGTGATATTATAGAAAAGTTTTATTTCAATTTCTTACTCGGTCTAGAAGCATGGACATAGTTCCACTCCACGATCCGTTTTCAAATACTCCCCACTCGTTATCACCACTCGTAGATAAATTATCCAAAAGGTTTAAAAGGAGATATATCGCTAAAAATTAATAAATAATATGTGATATTATAGAAAAGTTTTATTTCAATTTCTTACTCGGTCTAGAAGCATGGACATAGTTCCACTCCACGATCCGTTTTCAAATACTCCCCACTCGTTATCATTTGGTGATATAACTTCAAACCTGAAATAAATTTTAACAAGAAAGATAAATCATGCCGAACGCATCGATTATAAAGAACTTTCTAACACAATGTTTTGCTTCAAATTTGGAAAGGTATTTTTCTTAAATCTTGCAAGATTTTGGAAATAAAATAATGTTGTATTATCACTATAGATGCAATTTTATGAGACTCTGTAAAAGACCTTTCAAAAATTTTACCATCGTTTAACTGAAGAATATAAGAATTTTAAACTCATTGTCTGATGCTAGAAATGTATTAGTGTCTTTCAAATGTCACAGATTGTAATGTATTGGATTTCTTTTGAGTGTTCCAGTAGAAGAACTAATAATAATACAAACACTATTTTCAATGAAGAGCATTATTTTGAGAACCTTTAATAATATGTATGCCAATTTTGTTTTCTTTCAAAAAACCGAATATCTCTAAAATACGTTTTCAAGAAAGACTGCCACAGAGAGCAGTATTGAATTTTTTTTTCTCTTGTAAAAGAACTATAGATACTACTTACACCGTTTTCAATAGGGTTCATGGTTCTGTATATAGAAAAACATAAATTTCGCACAAATCTATGTATATTTATGGCAGTTAGAACACTGTACGGGTGAACAACAGAACTGACAGACAAACCGCAATCGTTAACACCTCTCAAACTTCTTGGTATGTTAAAAATATAAATATTTCTCTTATACAACAAAACGGAAAGCGAGAAATTTATTCTTTTAAGGGTTAGCAGTCGAAAATTAATTTTCCACGAGCTAAAAAATGAAACTTTGCAATTTTGTTCCATGTAAATGAAATCGTCATAGCTTAATATTATCACATTAGATATTTTTCGATTTACCATCAAATAATGAAAATATTGCCAAGCTCGGTCCTTTTTTCAAAGCATTTTTTTTTTCACCATATTTGGCAATTTATAGCAAAAGTCGCCAACATTGGCGACTTTTGGTGCAACTTTTGAGGGAAGCACACGATCGTTGTCGGATTATCAGCTAATTAAATTGTAGAATAGTATTATATGCTTTAAATGGATGCCTGTCTCTAAAACCGCCATTGACTGTTTTGTATTGGAATTATTTTGAGTGCTCCTGTAGAACTATTACCGAAACAGACATTATTTTCGATGGAAAGCTTCATCTTGTAATCCTTAATAACATCCAATTTTGTTTCATTTCTAACAGCAGAATATCTCTAAAACTAGAAGTCCGTTGTGGAGGCAATTAGAACGGTTGCTAGAAAAAACATTCGACAAAAGCATGTCTACACTCAATCTTCGTCCACTTAAAATAAATAACTTCATATTCAATTTTTATTATATACCGAAATCGAATTTCAGCTGTTCTGGGAACATGCGGAAAGTTTTCGAATTCGAACGATTTCATTTCGCTGGGAACATCCCGAGCACGAAGTTAAATCGTAGGGAGGGGACACTTCCCTTAGAAAGTGGGAAAACGCCTTTGTTGCATGTAGATGGCGAAACACCTCACTCGATAACTGCTGGTGTAGCCATTGAAGAGAAGGCAATTTTTAAAAAGTGTGAATTTATAATGGCGATTAAACTCAAACAAACAGTATTTACATTTATTTCATGCGTCGATAAATTTTAACACAATTTCAAATTGCCGCTAAACTCATAATAAAAATTTAAATTCATGTTACATAAAAAACTCAGTAATGAATTCAAAGTTATTTTCTAATGTAAATATACAACGTTGCAGACGGAAACTTTTTCCGTTGACAAATATAAACTCAATATTTTAGTAATCTCAAAGATAGAACCTTCCCCCGCCTTTTTTTTATTCATTTGTTACTATGGCAATCACGTAGCAAGGGTGAAAAAAAATAATTAAAATTGAGTGGTGGTGTTCATAATCAAGTTCACATTCTAGGTTGCAAAATTAAAAACATACAGAGTTAAAAATAATCTGAAAATTCAGGATAATTCCTGCCTTAATTTCCAGGAAAATGACCGCTTTCCCCAAGAATTGGTAATTTTCCGTTAAACGAAGAAATAAGATTGCAACTTTCGGAAATTTCTTCTGAAAACAGTAAATTTCCGTTTTTGGTTTGGCTTGTAAGTTTTGCAAGTAGTTTTGAGAAATGGATTTCCGTTGGATATTTTAGATGGAAAACAATACTGACACCAACAGTGGCGGATTATTGAAAGTTTGTCGGGGGGCGAAGGCAAAGACTACTTCAAGGTATGGTTACCATGTTGGAAAGAGCAAAAAAAAAAAAAAAAAAAAAAAAAGGGAAAACACTGCATACAAAAATCAAAGGGGGCATTGCCCCCCTTGCCCTATGTTGCCGGCGCTCATGGGATCTTTTACATTAATTTCTTTTTTCTCGGGGGGGGGGGTCGTCCCCTTCGCCCTTGGACACCAAACGCATTCTCATGAGTAATTAAATATTAAACTATAATTAATTACGTTTCTAGTGATTTTTTACTGTAATTAATTACTTTTTTACTTTGAATTTGACTATGCTAGTAGTAAAGAAAGGAGAGTTCACCTCAGGCGGTACCATGTTAATTCTGCGGTACGCCTCACAAGTGCGTTCCCTGTGTTGAGGGAGGATGGGGAGCGGATGCTGCCCCTGTGTTGAGTGAGGATGCTGAGACCGGATGGAGAGCGGAAGTAGACCGGATGCTGGAAGGGCTGATAAGAATTTTTTCCTTTTTTTCAAATAAGGGGATTTGCAATTTTTTTCAGACTTTAACATATTCTTAAAATAAGGGGACTGAGAAAATTTTTGTGGTTACGTTTCTGAAAGTAGTAAATTTTTTTACTGTGCTTTTCCCCATCACGCTAGCCTCGGATAAATGGAAGCATGGCGTAGCACAGAAGATGCGGTTTTTTTTTTCTTTAAAAAATAAATGGGTACGAAATTTAAGATTAAAGCATACATTTAATAAGTAACAGTTTACTAGAATATTAAAGTAGGGTTTAGGATACCAATACATTTCTTCTACTGTTGTTTCTTTAAAAAATAAATGGGTACGAAATTTAAGATTAAAGCATATATTTAATAAGTAACAGTTTACTAGAATATTAAAGTAGGGTTTAGGATACCAATACATTTCTTCTACTGTTGTTTCTTTAAAAAATAAATGGGTACGAAATTTAAGATTAAAGCATATATTTAATAAGTAACAGTTTACTAGAATATTAAAGTAGGGTTTAGGATACCAATACATTTCTTCTACTGTTGGGGAACTTTAAAGAGAAAATTATACCATAGAATGATTTTAGTACCTATAGTTTTACAAATAATGATTTAGATAGTGTATGAACCTTTTTTATCTAAACATTTTTTCTTCAGATATTTATACCCAAGTTAATACAGTTTTGATAGATTAGACTTTAGGGATCTAAAAAACTGCTGATAAGAATTCATGTAGAATACAACAGTAGAAACTACAAACGAGCGTGTGTACTCGTTTGTAGTTTCTACTGTTAGTTTTTTTTATAGATCAATTAAAGAAAGAAACATTGCACTTTTAGTAATCCTACAAAACTTTTTATTATATATCACAAGTTGTGTAACTTGATTTATAGAGTTTCAATACGATATAAGTTAGATATTTTTAACTTTATGCGCAACACTAATTTCAGTTTTACTATGAAAGCATCGTTTTATACATGAATCAACCTTTAAAGTGGTATTTTATTTATGCACTTAACATATTTTATAGAAAGGTGATTATAGGTTTAACTTGCACAACCTCTACACTGGATAAAAATTGAAAATCCGTTTTAGCATACTAAGACAATTGCATGTACAGTTTTACATAAATATCTTTCAACTACTTTCATAGATAAAATTATAGTTTTGATTGCAAAGAGTTACCATAAATAGAAATTAGTTGAACTAAAAAATACAAGGTTTTTACTTACTTGAGGTCACGTCTTGCATCAGCACCTTTTCTAGGCTAGCAAGTCCGGAAAATAGAGTAATAATTTAAAATACATTAGCCCTACTTTCCGTTTCAGCTACAAAATTTCAGGACATTAGTTCTTAATTCTTTATATCCCCATATGCTAAAAATTATTATTTTGAGACTAAATACAAATAAAATAACAAATTTTAAGATATTAAGCTCTTTGAAAGTAATTTTTTTCTTATAACAATGAATAAATTTATTATATTCACATTAAATTAACACCATTTTATGTATGATGAAAATATTCACTACTTTAGTTAGCAAGCGAAAATTTAATCTTAATTAGAATGTATACATTTTAGACATATACAGATTATATACAGGCTTTATTTTCTATTAGGAGAAATCCCTTTCACCACATATCCCTCAAACCCCAGTTTTTGTATACAAGCGCTCTGAATACCTACAGTACTTCGGCTGATAATGCCTATTGCTATTAATAGAGATTAGTTACACTAGTAGGGAAAATATACTCTTTGGAATACCAACATAAAATTTTGCAAAACATCAAAATGCAATACAGGAAAACATGCAAAAATCTTTTAACACAGAACAAACAAACAACAACAAAAAATCACACTTAAAATTACCCCACATCAAAATGCGGACCAATAGAAAATCTAATTACCAAACTATAAAAACCATAATTATTTTATTTTAAAGCAATTTGAAAAAATGTGAATAAGAACTAATCAAGCAATGATTCATGTTTAGAAATTTATTAATGATTGTGATAATCAGCCAAAACAAATTAGAATTATGTTATCATCCTATATGTGACTAAAATAATACATAGAAAATGTTAAACATGGCGACTTACCCTGGTGATGACTGGACTTGCATACGCTAGAGATAAATAATAATAATAAATAAAATAACACTGAAATAATGCACAAGTATAATACAATTCACTGCAGAAAAAACCACGTGCTTACTGAATATCCCAAGCCTACGGCGAACCACTGATAAGATAAGGAGTGGATGATAAGAAAGTGTGTTCAGATCGTGAAAACCGGTTAAATAACACTGGGCTAGTTTGCCGATACCGTAATACCATGGAGGTTGTTAGGAGAGTATGCATGCCGCAGTACAAAATTGGGAACGTGCTTAATTGTACGTTCAAAAATATGGCTGTCTTAATCTAAAGCCATTTCAATGTTTCAGAAAACATAGTGGAATCCTATCCTTAAAGTAAACATGAATCTGATCGGCATTATATCCTAAAATAGAATTAAAATATTAAAGTAAAGCTACAACGATTAATGTATTTTACATAGTTTCGGAAAATAATGAATCATTAAATTAATTTCTGTGAAACAATTAGCAAAGACCATTATACTGTAGAACGATAAGCATTAAAGAAAATTATTTTTGATAAGTTTTGATGAACAGTTAAGTAATAAATTATACGCATTGTACTATACTAAGATTAATGAGTATTCATTTATAAAATAGGTATTTACTACTGAAAAACATGATCTAATTTTGACAAATGCATTGTAGTATTGTATAGGATATCTATTTAACAAACGCTATACTTGTACTAAATATATTATTATTATTCTAATATTAAAAATAGGGTTAAGATTCTTCACTCGCGATGAAAGGCACTGAATTTTTTTATACACTTAATTTTACATAGACACCATTTTAATAAATTCATAAACTAAAATTTATATTTAATAAAGTCATAAACTGAAATTATTAATCAAAACCTGCTAATAAATTAAACTTATTAAAATTTTTACTCTAAAAGGTAGCTAATCACAACATACATCAGACAAAAAAAAAGCAATTAATACCTTGAAAATACCGGACAACAGTCTTGTTGCATGCGGTCAAAACTGCATCTTAGGCCCGCTGTACAATGGACAAGGGTCCGTTGCAGGAGAGTTTACCTATCCAACCTACAAACTCTAAAAATTTGACTGCAACTGAAGAACTCGTTTTCTCTTATCAGGCATGAGTGATAGATCAGGTAAGAGATAAGGAAGTGACATGCGCAGAAGACACGTGATAGTGACGTGCACAAATCTTTGTTGATTCAATATCCGGTAGGTTTGCTGGTAATATATACTATTTACATTTAGTGGCAACTCTCTCTAACAGGCTAAGACATACTAGATGACGCAATGTCTACAGGGTTGAGAAAGTTTTAAGGTAGAGGGCGATTGGGTGATCACGTGATTTTTTTTGAACCAGTAGGAAGACATTTTAGTTAGATAAAGTGGCCAGGTGTGAGTTGTGAGACTCACTTTACACTGTGTGCGCCTATATTTCAGACGTATGTTTTAAGTTTTATTTGTTTTTTCACCGAGTTTCAAAATATGTCTTTGCTTGAATTGATCGAAAATAACTAACATTGAATACACTCCCGAGTTTTATACTCAATGTGATGCTGATGTGCTGCGGCAAGAATTGATGCAGTTGCCTTTAGACGCAAAGCCTCTGACAAACAGTGAAAACGAAATTACTTCGACCTGGAAATTAATTACTTTTGGAGATGAAGGAATAAATTAGGGTTTTTCGGGAGCGACAGTCTCTGTTTCCTCTTGGCTACCCATTTTGCAAAAACTACGTGATGACTACAAAAAGCAACAAATTATGAATTTAATTTTGTACAAGTGAACTTATCCTCTGACGGCCAATCTTCAATTGAAGACGGTAACTACGAAGATTTTTCTCTGGACCTATGATCATGTGTATGCATTCTAAGTTTTGGATCTTAACGAACTTTGGATTTTAAATAAGCGAACTGTGAAACCACTACCATTAAATTAGAACATGGTTCATTGTGTAAGATATATCCCCCAACCAACAAACTTTTAACGCATGGTATTCCTTCTGAACCTCATGTGACAGACCCGCACATTAACCTAACATTTGCCAAAATGTACATTTATGAGCCTTCCCCCCAAAAGGGCAAAGTTGGACGATTGGATGGACAATCTTTAGCATAGCTTATATGCTTCTGTAAATGGTACATGGCACTTATCTACATTCCACTTCACGATGAAAGAACTGACTTGCAGATTCATATTAGACAATTTATTCAGAATATATACCAACCAGTCAGGGAGTCATGATGAACCCTTCAAAATGGACCGAATTTACTGTAAAACTATTAGATTTTAATATATGTCATAAAAATAGCTCTTTTATTTGTAATAATCAATTATGTGTATTTAATGATGATGGAAAATGTATCTTACAACAAATTTACAAAACCAGAATTCATTTACGTTAAATCCAATTTCCTTTTACTTTTAAATGGCCAAGTGTTAAAACTTTGTGAAATGAGAAATGAAATATTGGAATGCATTCTAAAAACGCTATATACGACGACCCTGCCTCATTTAATTTTAAAATTAAAGCCGGAAAAATTTAACCGTGAACCCCATTGTGATTTTGATGAGGCCAAACAGCAATTAATGGTTATAGTAAATCAGGAAATTCTTAAAATTTCAAAGAAACAATTTAAATGCATAGACCGGGTTCAGGATCATCCTTCACAAAGGATACATGCTTGTTTGAATAGAACACATGTTGATGAGAGAGATGGTCTTATAAGTAGTAAAACATAGTTTATGATAGAAGTGCCATATATCGCAAGAGAGATATGCGAGAACAAATGTACTTCTCGTTATGATGGAGAATTTTTTTCAAACATTTTCTTTGAAGAATATATGGAGTATCTTCAAAATGTAGTTCTTCGTTCATTTTTTCAGCAATTTTCAGATTTTGCTAATCCCAAGGATGCCAAATCATGTGTAATTATGTGATGCTATTGGTGTATAACTAGTATTGCGATAGTAAAAAAAATATATTAAAACCATTATGTAGAAAAGATATGCTTTCTTCTACAACAGTAAGATTTTACTGACTTGTGCATGATTAATTATGGATTAAACTTTGAAAAGTTATTATTTTCTTAATTGTGTAAATAGTTTGTGTAATTTAAAATACATTTTTTTTGTAAATAAATAAGTTTAAATACGAAAACTTTTCTGTGTTTTCTTCGTGTGTGTGTGTGTGTTAATTACTTGCGAAATAAATATCTATGAAATTTTACTGCAGCAAAAAATGGTAAAGTTAGCATACTTAGTCAAGATTTAAGGTTCTCATCTTTTATACTTATCTTTTATACACTACAAGGTAGAAAGTTACAAATTTAACAAAATTTAGTGAAGCATGTACTATGGAAACATTAATCTACTATATAGAAATAAAATGTTCTCATTAAAATCATAAACTTAAGTGTGATATAGGTGAATTGTGTTACATCAGAATTCACAAAGTACTAATTTCTTATAAAATAAACTTAGCTAAAAAAATGTAACTGTCCATAATTTTATAACTTAATCGATTTTACATGTTTTTCAAAGAAAAGTAACGTGAGATAAAGAAACTTAGTATTTTTAAATAAAGAATTTTTAGGTGTTCTTTAATGTAAAGATCTTACCACATTTTACTTGAATGAACAGAATATTTTAAATCAGACACTATGTTTTTAAAACATCAGAGTATTAACTTAGCATATTTTTGTAATTTTTCTTAAGTAATGGGCTTGAATATTTTTATTAGAAATATCAACTAAGTGCACGTGTTACACATTTTACTGATTACGATGGTTATACTTACAAATTTTAAATAAATATAGTTTTACTTTTATGCATGATACTTGTTCAAACTAAGTATACTTTTGATTTGTATATGTTTATGAGTTCTCATGAGTTATGAAATTATTTCTCGAAAGGAACTTAGCTATTATAACTTTGAATAGAACACATGTTGATGTTCGTAGCAGTAGTATGCTTAACATGTTTTTGATAAAATGGATTTAAATTTGGTACAGAAATAATCCGTTATTTTAGCATAGATGTATAAACTAATCTTTATTTAAACCTTAACGGATTAAAATTAATACAATTTATGACTGTACAAAATGAGGGACTTTGACTATTTTTCAGAATTATCAAGTAAAGGATTTTACAAAATACTTAGTAAACTGCATTAGCTAAAGTTGTAATTTTTTTCTTTTTAGAAGTTTTGCACATTGGTATATTTTATGTTCTGATATGTCGTTGAATATATTCTTGAAATAAACTAAAAGATCTGTACTTTGTAAATTTTATAGAAGTGACGAACTTTGGTATTTTTCGAATGTTACGAACTCAATACATTTTTTCTGAAGTGCTAGATATGTGAGATTGTCTTTTTAGAAACACTGGATTATTCAATTTAGTGCATTACAGATACTGTTTCAAGATAACGGACTTAGAATTTTTTACAAATAGCAAGCTAGTAACTTGTTAAGCATGCTTCTTGCAAATATTTTCAAATGCCGTTCTTCAAAATCACAGTGTCTACTTAATTTATTATATTTTAATTTGTTTTTTTCTGTTTAGTAGTTACAACTTTGGTAATTTTTAAGACGGACATTTAAAAAGCAAGATGCACATTTCCAAGAAGCATGTTTAGCAAGTCACTAGCTTGCTATTTGTAAAAAATTCTAAGTCCGTTATCTTGAAACAATAACTGTAATGCACTAAATTGGATAATCCAATGTTTCTAAAAAGACAATTTCGCATATCTAGCACTTCAGAAAAAATGTATTAAGTTCGTAACATTCGAAAAATACCAAAGTTCGTCACTTCTATAAAATTTACAAAGTACAGATCTTTTAGTTTATTTCAAGAATATATTCAACGACATATCAGAACATAAAATATACCAATGTGCAAAACTTCTAAAAAGAAAAAAATTACAACTTTAGCTAATGCAGTTTACTAAGTATTTTGTAAAATCCTTTACTTGATAATTCTGAAAAATAGTCAAAGTCCCTCATTTTGTACAGTCATAAATTGTATTAATTTTAATCAGTTAAGGTTTAAATAAAGATTAGTTTATACATCTATGCTAAAATAACGGATTATTTCTGTACCAAATTTAAATCCATTTTATCAAAAACATGTTAAGCATACTACTTCTACGAACATCAACATGTGTTCTATTCAAAGTTATAATAGCTAAGTTCCTTTCGAGAAATAATTTCATAACTCATGAGAACTCATAAACATATACAAATCAAAAGTATACTTAGTTTGAACAAGTATCATGCATAAAAGTAAAAGCATATTTATTTAAAATTTGTAAGTATAACCATCTCAATCAGTAAAATGTGTAACACGTGCACTTAGTTGATATTTCTCATACAAATATTCAAGTCCATTACTTAAGAAAATTTACAAAAATGTGCTAAGTTAATACTCTGATGTTTTAAAAACATAGTGTCTGATTTAAAATATTCTGTTAATTCAAGTAAAATGTGGTAAGATCTTTACATTAAAGAACACCTAAAAATTCTTTATTTAAAAATACTAAGTTTCTTTATCTCACTTTACTTTTTTTTTTGAAAAACATATAAAATCGATTAAGTTATAGAATTATGGAAACTGACATTATATTAAGCTATTTTCATTTTATAAAAAATTAGTACTTTGTCAATTCTCATGTAACACAATTTACCTATCACACTTAAGTTTATGATTTTAATCAGAACATTTTATTTCTATATAGTAGATTAATGTTTCCATAGTACATGCTTCACTAAATTTTGTTAAATTTGTAACTTTCTATCTTGTAGGGTATAAAAGATAAGTATAAAAGAGAAGAGCCCTAAATCTTGACTAACTTTACCACTTTTTGCTGCAGTAAAATTTCATAGATATTTATTTCGCAAGTAATCAACACACACACACATGAAGAAAGCACAGAAAAGTTTACGTATTTAAACTTATTTATTTACAAAAAAAGTGTATTTTAAATTACACAAACTATTTACACAATTAAGAAAATAATAACTTTTCAAAGTGTAATCCATAATTAATGATGCACAAGTCAGTAAAATCTCACTGTTGTAGAAGCAAGCATATCTTTTCTACATAATGGTTTTAATATATTTTTTTACAATCGCAATACTAGTTATACACCAATAGCATCACATAATTACACATGATTTGGCATCCTTGGGATTAGCAAAATCTGAAAATGGCAGAAAAAATGAACGAAGAACTACATTTTGAACATACTCCATATAGTCTTTTGAAGATACTCCAAACAAAATGTTTGAAAAAAATTCTCCAT